>JAODVQ020322570.1:0-12025 GCA_025400075.2 Phenganax stokvisi
AGTTACTTTTGCCCGCTGCCGTTCAGTAGGGATGGAGTTGGTGACAAGGCTATGACGAGTCATCATCTTAGCCCTGCTCTTATCCTGGCAAGGAGTAATTGAGGCATCCTAACAAATGGTGCCTCCTCCAAGGTATTCTCCAACGACGGTAGGCGTTGGAGTAGGTAACCATCGGTACCACCTCCAGTACTAGACTCTCCAGCTTGTCACAAGTTTGCAAGTGCACTAGTGAGAACGGCGAAGTGCGATCATACCGTAAATACGCCGTGTTGGGAGGCGTGGCTGTCTGAAAATAGGCAAAATAGAGCATCGTAATGAAAACACGTTACCCATTCGAAAAACGAGGCAAAAGTATAACATCGTAATCAAGACGTGTTGCCCAGCAAATGGTTGCCGTTTCTTCCCTGTAGAGGGAGAGGGGTGGCTTTCGAAAACGAGGCAAAAGATATAACATCGTACTGAAGACGCATTACCCAGTAAATGGGTGGCGTTTCTCGCTGTAGATGGAGAGGCGTGGCTTTCAAAAAAAGTGGCAACATATGACATCGTAAGAAAGAGGTGTTTACCCAGCTAATGGGTGGCGTTTCTTCCTGGAAAGGGAGAGGCGTGGCTTTCGAAAAACAAAGAATGGCAACGTATGACATCATAATAACGACTCGTTGCCGGGCAAATGGGTGGTGTTTCTGCGTGGTGAGGGAGAGGCGTAGCTTTCGAACACGAGGCAAAATATAACATCGAATGGAAGATACGTTACCCGGCAAATGGGTGGCGTTTCTCCCTGGAGAGGGAGAGGCGTAGCTTTGGAAAATAAATGGCAACATATGACATCGTAAGAAAGAGGCGTTTACCCCGCTAATGGGTGGCGTTTCTCCCCGGAAAGGGAGAGGCGTGGTTTTCGAAAAACAAAGAATGGCATTGTTAGAACGACGCGTTACCCGGCAAATGGGTGGCGTTTCTCATTGGAGATGGAGAGGCGTGGCTTTCGAACACGAGGCAAAATATAACATCGTGTGGAAGACGTGTTACCCAGGGAAAAGGGTGGGATTGCGAGACGCCGATGAAGGCGTACGAGGATGACTATGGACAAGACGATGGTGTTGACTCCAGCCAGAAAGCACATGATTGGCGGAAACTACACACCAAAAAGGAAGAAGGGCAGGCCCACTGACAAACGAGGGTAACTCCAGACTGGACGCAGCGGTGCAGACGAGTTCCCATAACCCAGGGGGAGAAAAAGCCTACTTCCGGGAGTAGATACCCGACATACCTTGAGTTTGATCAGCAATCATATTGTAGGGCGCATCCCCAGTAGCACAAAATTCGGACATTGGGAAAGGCAACGGAAGCGAAGGACAAGTTGGAAGGCCGGGAAAACGGGATGGGAATGTAGCTGACGTCCATGAAACGCTAGCAACAGCGGGGAACCCAGTGTGAGATGGCAGAAATGACTGGGGCACAGACGAAGACAATACAAACGGGCAGCATATATGGAACACAAGAGACGACGTAGAAGGAACAACAGCGTGAGGAGTGGACGAGGAGTGACATAAGCGAATCGTGCGAACTGCGGCCGAAGTTTCGCCAGACAAAACAACTTGCAAAGGCCTCGCTGACAACATCATACTCACCGATGACGGCGATACAGTAAGAGGCGCTTCGAACACGACCGAACAAGGAGAATCGGCAGAAGAGCGATCCATATCTTGATTAGAATTAAGAAAATGTAGACTTAAAACTTTAGCACGAAGCGCACGACTGTTGAGACGTTGAAGCGAACTGATCGAGAGCATGCTTCACAAATACCTGGCTATTTATACGAAGGCTAGCAGGCATTAATCTAGCACTAATCACCGATTAGTATGTGCAGCGACGCGAATCAGCATACAATGTTAACTAGTTTTCATTCCGTAAAATCCATTTATTTATATGCTAAACGTCTGCATAATTTTGATAATATGAAAGATTTTAGCAAATTAGCAGTCAAAACAGTAACATTGCAGTGGAAACCAGGCTTTAGGCACTTTAGGGCTATTAGTTTGTAACTATGGCATGAAGTACTGCAGATGGAAGTGCCCGTGAGCCAACCCGCTGTTCAAATTGATCAACTAAGATGGTGAAAGTTACTTTTGATTTGGGAATTTAAAAAACATCCTTACTAAAAACAGAAACATTTAACTGGCGAAGATGAATACAATTACTGCAATGAAGCAAGCAGAGCAAAATGTATTTTTAACTATTGGATATAATCTTAAATTAAATTGTCGCTACACAGTGTTTCACAGTGGCGAAGCCAGATGTCCTGCTTGTCCTGCAGAGCATGACATTCAAAATTTCAGATAATGAATTTTTGCTTAAATAAGTTTTAATAGAAAATAGTCAAAGTACGTTTATCCAGCTTGACATAATTATGTTCTTTTCAGTCTTTTTAGTTTCAATACGTTGCGCGCGGGTTTATAAACTGAGAAATTCACATAACTTATCTTTGTGAATGAATCAAGAAATGCGAGTCTTTGCCTGCATGCCGGCAAAAGCAGGAAAAATCTGTGGCTTGCCCGAAGTTTAGTCCTGCTCAACTCAGGCGAGCAGGAGAAACTTAGAATTCTAACGAATTTCATTGGCTAAAACGGTTCTCAAGAATGCAAAACACGCTAAAAGTATGCCTTTCACTCCTGCTCGAGCTTTGACGCATGATAAACATGCGAGAAGTCTTCTGAGTTACTCCTCTTCCCGTGGGGAAATAGTTTTAAGCATCTGGAAATCAATCCGATTCAACCAAGCATGTGTAGAAGTACACGAGATGCTATTTGGGATCATTTACAAAGGCCTTTTAGTTCGCAAGATCAAGTGAACGAAAACCTATAGCTTGTATGGCTTGTATTGCTTGTATTGTTTGTATTAGCTTGTATAGCTTGTACAGCTTGAAAGCTTGCTCTGTTTCATCAAATGAAAGGCTTCCAAAGGCTGTCCATGTCGGATTCATTTGTGTCTTTTAAAGTTAGGTGTGCGCATGTGTTTTCTAGGCGTGCTGATGAGCCCTGACATCGTGCAAAACAGCATTTTATGAACATTGGGTTAAGTGTGCGTTAACCAGTGAAGTGTTATTGTGTTAACTTTTAATTTGAGAATGTTCAATCTGTAAACATTTATTTTCACTTGATAAAACCTCCAAAATCAAAATTTCCCCTCTTGTTTTGCTTGATTTGTTCTCAAACTGCAGACAATGGCCATTTCAGACATCATAATTTTAAAGGTTTTTTTGGGGGGAGATACTCCCGGGTCCTCCTAAAACTGCTGTATGTTGCATGTGAGCAGGACTTTGTGGGCTGACCCTGGCTTCGCCAATGGCATTTCACGCCAAAGCGATATTCAGGCGACTGAATAGTTGTAACTTGCTCATTGTTTGTATTCTCCGTGATAATGGTTTATGCGCGCGCAGTACTTATTGGGCGCCCTCCACAGAATTTTCCCGTGTTAAATTTATTTCTGTGGCAGCACTTTGAGAAAAGCTCACTACGCTTGTTTAAGGTCTTGTGTTTGTTTGCTTGGATAATGCATAGCTTTTCAGCTAGGCATAGCTCGCATCGCCGTGCTCCAGCACATCGTGGGCTTGCTCGTTTTAAGACAGACCATTTGACATTTGCTTTCTTTCCTGCAGTTTTCAGTTTCCAAATGTATTTGCTTAGTTCAGTCTCTTTAGCGTATCGTTCATTGTTTATGGCTTTCTTGTGGTTTCGGTATCGTTCTTTGAATGTTGTTGCAGTCATACCTATGTAATCTTTTGCATCGTTGTTGTCATTTGTTATAACTTCTGCTTTATATACGATGTTTTTCGTAAAACACCTCCCTTGCAATGGACACTCGTTTTTTTTCGGCAGTTGCAGTTGTTTATTGGGGTTTTCTACATTGGGGTTAATTTCCTGAGAAGTTAACGGTTATGCGCAGATATTACGTTTATTACTTTGCTCATGCACGAGTAGCTGATTTTTACGGAGTTCCGGTTGAAGATTTTGCTTAAGGGGTTTGAGCAAGGGAAGTGCTTGTCGATCAGCCTCAAAAAGGTCCGCCCAGCACCCGTCTTTACACTCTTGCTGTATGGGGGGTTAAACCATCTGATGTTCCTTTAACGTCGTTTAATACGGTTAGTAGGTTTGGTTGAGGTAGGTGAGTATTTCATCTTTCCGTTGTAGTGGCTTCTGTTGAGGGCGTTCTCATCGAACGATGCACGTGATTCGAAAAAGGATTGGTCAGAAGAGAGGGAGGAGATTCGTTTGCTTAATGATATTGGGAGTTGTTTTATGATGGAGGGAGGGTGGTTAGAGCATCGATCGATGTAAAGGGGCTCGTTGTTCGGTTTCCTGTACGAGCAGTATTTCTCTGTTTTTAGGTCGAGCGTTACATCGAGGAAGTTAACGGTGTGGTAGTTGATGTCAACGGTAATTCTCAGCCTGATCTCGTGGAAAATCTCGTGCAGATTCTGCCGAGCTATGTCAGCAGCTTTGCCGTTAATACCTTTCAGGAGTGCCAGACCATCATCTCTATACAGGCCGATATCATTGCCAAACTCTGCTTTCAGTTTGCTCAGGATGAGTAGTCCAACAATATCACAAACTTGAGCCCCATCGTAGCTTCACATCGTAACGTTGAACAAGGACTCGTTATCTTGCTTCACCCATGTTTTATCATTATTAAACAAAAAAGACTTTCGTGCGTGCAGTATGATCTCAGGTGCTCGTTTGGGATAGTAATTAGCGATTGTGCCCATGTGATGACACGGTTGAGGAGTCTTCAGTAATGGACGGATAAAATTCGACGATATCAAAAGAAAGGATAGTGCGGTTCGGTTTGTTCTTAATTTCACGAAACCACTCGATCACAGAGAGAGAATTTTTTCATTGGTGTACATTGGTGATAGATTTTATCTTGTTGCTAATATCGTCAAGAATAACTTTACTCTCAACACTCAAAATGGTGTGTTGTTGGAGATTGAGAAAAAAGCAAGGAATGTGAATGTATTGAGTAAGATATTCGTGATCAGTGATGGTTTGATAACTTTCAAAAACAAAGTTGTAGAAAATGTCCACTACTAAAATAAATGAGTCAAAACTGTCTTAGAAAGGATTTTAATCATATTTCTAATAATCTCGATAAAGAAACCGTAGAAATGCTTATAGAATCGATGATAACTATTTCAACATGTATAAAAACGATCATAAAGACTACAAAAAACTCAAACGAATAAAACTCGGTCTCCAATCTGTAGGAATAGTTCTTGCAGCGATGGGAGCTGGAACGAGTGTGGTGAACCCATTAACTTTGATTATCACAGGCGTTGAATCATTAACAATGGTTTGGACCAATAAAAGTAAAATCGTGAAACAAGTGGAGCAATGTAAGCTTGCAAGCATGATTCATCAGAAGGTTTTCAAACAAATTATCATGATTTTAAGAAGTCGAGAATTTACAGAATCAGATAAAATTAAACTTATTTCTGACGTAAAAGTAATAGACAATATGATTTTAGTTATAACGTAATGAACGAATGAAGTGAGTTGAAAATCCATTAGAGCGAAGCGAAATTTGTAACTTAAAATAGTTATACATTTTAGTCTACTTGGTGGTCGAATGGTTGTCTTAGTGAAATTTCTAACTTTGCATATTTTTTATGTTTTAATTTTTCGATGATATTCAATTCCTCCTCCTTTGGAAGTGCTCCTAAGTAATTATCAAAAATGAGCTCCTTATCTTTCCTACAAGGATTATAAAACCTCACTAACTGACTAATGTTTTCAGGATAAGGCTTAGCAATCGACGTATGTTGTTGAGTTATAACGATTGTAGAAAGTCCGATATGTCTCGCTGAAAACACTAATTTTACAAGTTCGGATGTTCTTTGTTTTACGAATTTTGTCGCTGCGCAATCATCTAAAATAATTAGCGAATTTGTTCTTTTTGAGAATTCTACTATTTGTCTTAGAAAAGGTTCGACATCGTTTTGCTCACAACTTATAACGATAAAATTTTCATCTTTGTCGTATTGCCAATTTTACTAAGTTTTGTTCCATTCGTAAGTTGGTCAAATTAAGAAAATATGATCAAAATGACCCATGTAATGTTTCTCCAACATATCTAACAAATAGTGATTTTTTCTGCAACAAGTCGTTCCAACCGTAATCATGTTGAACGGTTCATTCGTTTCGCTCAGTCCTGGTAAACTAAATCTTTTTGATTTATTGGATATTTCTGATAAAATTCCCAACTCTCTGGATTGGCAGGTTTCGTTTCGTTTGTTTCTGGTGATTCTTGTGGTAGACGTGGATCTTTATTATTTGTTAGTAGTAAGAAAAGGGATGCTTCCAGCACATTCCATTCTGAAGACGTCATCAATCATGCCTAAACATGTACAAGTCTGGAAACAAGTTTTCAGCTAAGAATCTGGACTTGTAAAATCGACTTGTGAGATTTAAAATCTAGACTAAAGCTAAAATGAGCCAAGCAAAACTAAACATGTTTTCCACGATGTCAAACGCGAGAGGTGTAAATACAAAGACCAAATGAAATCAATTTACTTTGTTTTTCCATAGAATAAAAGCCGAACAGAAAATTTATGTTATATATATAAAAAGAGGGGACAATGCCTAGGTTCTCACTTAATTTTAATTGAGGACCAAGATGAAAACTTATAACCTTGAATGGTTGGACGAAAAAAGGGCAATAAACCATTGCCACAATTGCTTATCAAAAAATTTGAAAATTTTCAGAGATTACTAGGTTTGTAAAAATTGTTATTGTAGATCATATTATTTAAATTTCGAACATAGCTATAATGCCCCTAAAAGAATGGTGAGATAAACGTGTGAGTATGATAGAAAAGAAATATTTAATAATATCTTTTACGAGTATGGGATAAAAAAACAGCTTGCAATAAATGGAATTAAGGATATTGATGGGCATATGAAAGAAAATCTTTTGGAATAAAACAATATCTGAGATATTTCAAGATCCAAAAGTAGAAAAAACATGTAGTATAATGAACTTCATCCACAGCAGATTAATCCTTAAAAAATATAGAATTGAACATGATATTTGTTATAGTTCTGGTAGGCCTTTTTATGGTTTTAAAAAAGAAATTTATGATGACCTTGATAAAGTATTGAAAAATTTGGAGGAACAACACGAGTGTAAAATATTAAGACTTAAATATATTTTATACCTATTATTGAAAAAATATGGGTTTTATTCATCAAGTATGTTTTTATCTTTGAAATTTCTGTCAGACGAATTTATAGATGATATTTTAAATGGTGGAAGCATCATAACAAAGGAATGGAAGAAAAAAGCAAACATTAAATATCAAAACTTACGTAGAGCTACTAACAAGAAAATTGGTAGGCTATGAGCAAGTGGAATCGACTGCAGCGCTTCTATTATGAACTATATTAGGAAGAAAAATTATGATCAAAAACAGCAAGACGTAGAATACAACAAAGAAGTAAAACGTGAGAAGAAACGTTACAAGACGTGCAAACTGAGAAGGAAATAATTAAAAACAACATAATAGAATTATTAGCTTTTAATAAAAGTAGTGGATCTAGAACAATGGGTAAAGTATTCTACGAGGATATGGCTGGAGAAATACCACAAGCTAAACTTTGTGATAGGATTTTTGACGAATCTGATTGTAAATTTGAGCGTGAAAACTTGCATACTTTAAAAGAGCCTATTAATATAAGAAAAAGGACTGCCTCCGAGTCAATGATTTATTTAAGTAAGATTAAAGATTTCAACAATAAGCTAAAACTGTTTAAACTGTTTAAACTTGTTTTAAAAGAAAATATTATATAAACAGAAAATGTTTTGTTTGTATAATAAATGGTCCAACAAGCACAACCAAGTAATATGCGTGAAGAACTATTAAAACTAGCAGATGCAAGAGAAATCAAACAAACACAGAGTTATATTAAGAAAGCTTCAGAAAAAACTCTTGAAAAAGTATACAAAGACAATCAACAAGCGCAAATGAATGAAACGAATGAAATGTTGACAGACACGATTATTGCTAAGTTTTCAGAGCTAATGCATCATCTTGAAATGATTGACAGCTCTTCGAAGTTGGGTAAAGAACTTGCAGAAAACAAACCATTTCGCCTGGCACATAAAATTTATCGTAGAGTGGTTGGATTCTTCTAGTTGGCGTTTTAACAGGTGGAATAATTGTAGACAAACATGTTATAAATAACAAAGTAAGCAATGATAGTACCGAACAGAAAAATAATGATACATATAATGAAGTGGAATGTCAACCGAAAACACAAGAATCACAAACAGAACAAACAAAGAACCAGAGACTTTGGAATCTTAACTGAGATTTCAAACAAGTCAAAACAGTTTAAACCTCCAGACGTACAAACTGAACGTGATCCATTTAATATAATTATAGTTGGTTTTACTTGTTGTGGTAAAACTCATTATTTGCTTAAACGAATTGAAAAGGACTACATGGATTACTTTGATTATATTTTTTTAATATGTCCCACTTAGGAATGGAACAAGACTTATCAAAATTGGCGATATGATGAAGATGAAAATTTTGTAGTCTTAAGTTGTGATCATCATGATGTAGAGTTGCTCCTGAGACAAATTGTATACTTTGCCAAGGGAACAAATTCATTAATAATTCTTGATGATTGTGCATCTGGGAAATTTGTAAAAAACAGAACATCAGAGCTTGTAAATCTAGCATTTTCAGCAAGACATTATGGTCTTAGTACGATTGTGATTACTCAGCAACTCACATCCATTGCTAAACCTTATCGTGAAAACATAAGCAGACTCGTTTCATTTTACAACCCAAACAAAAAAGATATGAGCACCATATTTGATGATTATTTAGGTGACGTTTCCAACGAGGAAAAATGTGACATTCTTAGCAAGTTAAAAAATGTCAAATTTTCCAAGTTGGATATATCTTTAAGACATCCATATCATTATTCTGTGGGTTAGCTTGCTGTTTAGTCAATCATGTCTGTGACGACGTCATCAATGACTATAAAGTCGCTTAGTAATTTAGTCTCATCGAATTCTGAAAACTCTCCAGTTCTCAAAAGTGTGATGATGCGATTACAAACTTTTGATGAGATACGCATGCAAATTTGTACTGTTCTACTCGTGTTGAAATATTACTCTTAATGGTCCAAGCCGTGATAAATGTTTCAACTCCAGCAATAATCAAAGTCAAAGGATTAACAACACTAATACTAGCTCCAACAGCTGTCAAAACAATACGTGTAGTTTGTAGAGAAATTTTAATCCAATTGAGTTTTTTGTATTTTTTATGATTTGTTGAATATTTGTTATAGTAGTATCATAAATTTTCAAGAATTGGTCACAAGTTTCTTGATTAAGCTTATCTGATATATGATTAAAGTTTTTATTCATTTATTTAATAGTGAACTTCTTCGATGGTTTTGTTTTTAAAATTTACGATTCCATCACTTATTGCAAATATTTTGCACAATACGTTTGCAGTCGTTGCTTTCTTTTTAATCTCGAGCAGTATACCATTTTGAGTATTTACTAATTTTTTACCAGATCCAATGACATGTTTATCATTAATCGTTCGAAGATCAATGACAAGAGCAAATTCATCTTTGAGGAACTTTCTTACATCCATGCTGTTGGTATTATAGTTTTTTTTTAAGAATCATTTTGCTTCTGGATACAAGTCTTCTGTTTTAATGCCTTGACAATAGATACAATTTGGAACTCCTTGATTGCTACTTTGACTAATTCTATATTTGGATACAAGTATTCTTCACTATCTGTAATTGTTTGGTTTCTAATCAACATGACCATTGCAGCCATGCTTTTTTTTGGAAGGTTTATAGTTTCATTTACCAACGCATTGGATTTATCCCATTCCACAGTTTTCATTAAAGTTACATGTTCAAAACTTAAACTTCTTCCAGTCTCATAACTAGATGATGCTTCTCCAGCTAATGTTTCATTTTCAATGGTTTCATACTCTAGTTCAAAATTTTCTATTGTGTATCGTGTACACTTTCGCCCCGTTTTGTTACCATAATACTTGAAGCTTTGGGAAGTGTCAATTTAAATTGGAAATTATGTCCCATAGAATAAGGAGAATACAATCTATGATCTCCTATAATTTTATCTGGTTTAATCTTTTGCTTTGTTCTATGGAGAGTTTGCATCAAAGCATCTGATACTTTTTGTTTATCTTCAGTCTTTGCTTCATCATCAGAACTTGAAATTAACTTTTGTGTGTTTTCACTTGCAATTCCATATTCTACAAGTTCCTCTCTTACATGTTCAGGCAGCCAAAAGTCTTTGTATACCTCAATTTCACTTTATCCATTGTTGCCATAGATGTTTTCACCTCCAACAGTTATAGGAAGTCTTTCAACCAATAGTTTTCCAAGATTATTCAAGAACAATTACTGGTCATTTGTGTTCTTAAAGTCAAACTTTAGATTCAAACTATCAGGAACTAAGAAGGCATCTCGTTTTAATTTTGGAATATCAATGTATATTTCTTCTTCTGGATTCGCGTTGTTTGGGGTAAACGTAATTGTGTGTTTTGTTCTAATGCCTTTGATATCAGACATTTTGAGTTTCTTATATCCAGGAATTAATTTTTCCATTTATTATATGTAAGTTTATGTTTTCTTTCCACGTTTGCTCTTAGATATATCATAAACAAGCCGTGCTAAAAACAATGCTAGTAACCACAATTTTGTGCTAAAAATTGTACTCCTCTTGCTCCCAGACTTAAAATACCTCCAACAACTCCTAGTATAGTACCAACAATAGGTCCTACTTGTTTTGCTATATTTGTTAGCGACTCTGTGAGCTTATGAACTGCTTCTGAACTTTTTAGAACCATAGGTCTAATCATCATGACTATTGAAGTAATAAGTCCGCCTATGGCTATGGCTAATCCACCTAATGTTGTTAGATTATCTTTACACCATTTCTTAAATCTTTTAAATCTAATTAGATCGTTTTTTTCAATTTCTTCATCAATAATTTTATCTGCTTCTAATCCTTCCGTCTTTAAACTCATTCTCATACGAATTTGATCGGCTTTAAGCTCAGCCACATCTTCCAAAGTCTCATATACTTTTTGTCCCACACTACCTTCTTGTTCATCGTTAGCCATCTTATCTCAATGTTTTATTTCATCTTCTAATAGTTTAACTTTGTTGTGCCCTATGTCATTCATGTGTAGATATCCTCGAATTTCACGAAGATCTTGTTGTGTTATTCCTTCATTTGTTTTGAACTCTGTCAATGTAGAAGCTATTTTATAGGCAGTTTTTTCAATAGAAGATTTTATTACTTGGTCTGTAATTCTATCAGTAATTTCTTGTTCATTAATTTGTTCTTGTGTAGGTTGGGTGATAAATTTTGTATACATTTCACCCATTTCCTGTTTAAGTTTTAGCAGCTCTCCAAGCAGTTTTTCTTCTCTATGATTTAAAAGCACTTCTACATCTTTTAAAAGATTATCATCAACATTTTACTTTGTAACTAGAGTTTCTGTGTTTACTCTTACTCTTTCCTTTAGAAGAGCAACTTCCTCTAATATTGTTTTTATATCTCCAATATCTTTGCCTGTTTTGGGTTGGGTGTTGGTTAACTCATCTAGTCTTTTGTTTATATCTTTCAAATCCACTTCAATTTTATTTTCAACATATTTTAATCTAGCTTCATTTTTCTTGTCTTTTGGAGTTTCTTTCACTTTTGATTCTATACTTGATGTTGTGGATTTTGTTTTCTTTTTATAGACTTCAAATCCATCTTGTAGTCTCTTAATCTTGGCTTCATTTTCTTTCTTATATTTTTCAACGTTTGCATCAAGTACAGTATGAGTGTTGTTAATTGTGATAAGGTTTTGTTTTGTAAGTTTATTCAATTCTTCAATGTCTTTGTTCACTCGTTTTTCTAACCCCCACAGGGCTCAATTCTGGGGCCATTGCTATTTTTGCTACATGTGAATGACATT
>JAODVQ020322677.1:0-12024 GCA_025400075.2 Phenganax stokvisi
CTACATTTACACAGACTCAGAGAAACCTAAAATTGATAACTTCCTTTACATGCTTTACAAGCCTTCCAAACTACCTAAGCAATGTACAGACACAACACCCACACAGTATTGTACACAGTACTAAGCTAGGGCTACAATATGTGATACATAAGTAGAGTGCAGGAACCACACCTTTTCTGAAGTGAGTTTCGTCATAGTATCCTTCCTATAGTACACAATAGATAAGAGAACTAATATGCATTGTATATACAGTGTGAATGAATCAGTGTGATGAAGCAAGAGGCAAGGCAAATGCACAAAGAACAATTCAACTTATGCACACAAGTTACAATAAAATAGGATTATCAAAGATGTATGTACCTCTTTTGTGTGAGGATGATGGTAAATACAGCGTGGGATCGAGAACTGACAGCGTTCATGTTGGTAGAGGCCACAGTCCTGTGAGGGAGGAGGAGGAGAAATGGCGGTGGAGGAGGAGGAGGAGGAGGAGGAGTACTCAACAACAATACAGGAAGTGTATATAATAGTAGTGAAGGTGCCCTGAGAAGTGTATGATAGTCTTGAGAGTGAGAAACACCTTGCTTTGTTTCCTTCGTCCATTAGAGACTTGATGTTAGCAAATGACGTGACTGCTAGCTTCGCAAGGCTTTCTACGTATGGTCCCAACACTGGGTGCTCCCTGCGTGTGAGAGAGAGAGAGAGGAGAGAGGAGGGAGGATGAGGAGAAGGAGGAGATTGAAAAGAAGAAGGAAGAGAACGGAGAGGAGAAGGAGAGAGAGTGTGGATAGGATAAAACTAGAGTCAAAGATGAGGAGGGGAGAGGGAGGAAAAGGAGAAGGGGGCCACTAAAACTTTCATGACAAAAAAATTTTGCAAAACGCCATGTGGCAGTGGTTCGTGGAAAAAGGTCGCTTATAGTGCACCTAGTTGCACAAAAAACTTTCATTGTTTTCTAAAATCAGAAAAACTCGTGAAAGTTTTTTGACGGGAAATTTTTTAGCTATATGGTACATCATGAAGGCCTATAGAAAACAAGTACCAAAGAAGAGAGAGGAGAGAAAGTTGAGAGAGTGAGAAATGAAATCATCAAACTCTAACCTCACACGAAGATTTCCCTTTGATTTCGGATTCAACAAATCCTTCACTCTCTCGCAGTATATCTCCGTGTAGCTCACCTGACCCAATATATCAAGTCATGTGACAGTCACATGACATAGCTAATTAACATACCTCAACAGAGTAGGTGAGGTTGGCATCATCGTTACCATCAATTCTATCAAACATTTCTAAACAGGTCTGTAAGCAGGGGGAAAATAAATACACTAAAATAAAAAAAGTACTTTAAGGAAGTATAGCAGTAAGGCTATATTTAGTACAAGTGGAACAAAATTTTCATTCTTTCACTGTAGTCCATTGTTCTTGATTGGTTTGTTCTATCTTTAGTAAAATTTCTATTATCATACTGCTATAATCCTTTTAACTAGTACTATATACATTATTAGAGTTAGTGAATATTACAATACATATACACACATGCAATACATATGTAAGATGCACTACTACGTAACTTTCTTCTAGTAAAGGGGGATCATTCGATACCACAAGATAGGGATTCACAAAATTTGTAAATTGCGGTGTAAAATGGCCATTTCCTTCCTTAGAGGAAGCTATACACTTTGCCTTATATTATATTACATGACAGTATCATGCATACTATACTTACGCATAGCAAAATATTATATCGTGAGGAACATATTATTGACTTTGAGTCATGGTAATATTATTATTTGGACGGATTGTAGGGTTCTCGTGCCATAAATTGTCTTTTAGCGTTGGAAATCACTCTCTAAGCTCATACACACACCCTCTGATAATAGCCAAGACAACAACAACTCATAGTACACAAAATACATACTATACGAAATTACTGTGCTTGTGGGTGTGGTTAGGGGTGTGGTTAGTGGGCGTGGCTTACTCGTGGTATGATTCCTTCTTCTTCTCTGGTGCCCATACCCATCATGGTATATGATTTACCTGAGCCTGTCTGTCCATAGGCAAATATACACACGTTATACCTGGGCAGAGGGAGAGTATATTGTGTGTGAATGATATAATAGAGTGAGAGAGTTATTGATTAGCATCTATGAGGCATGGAATGTCTATGCAAGTGGTAACCATGATCTTCACATTGGTTAAGGGTGCACCTAGGCTTTGTAGGCCCAGTAGACACAGGTGGCGGGAGAGGGGGAGAGCGAGAGTAAAATGTACATGTATGTGTGTTGGAAGAGGAGAATGAGAGGAAGATCAAGACGAGGAGTAGGAGAGAAAAAAATGGGAGTAAAAAAGGAGAGATTGGTCTCTGGACAAAAAGAAAGATTCATCTCCCCCACACTAACTTAGAACCATCTCAAGAAGAATGTCAACAGACTCACCCCTCAAAAGCATGTTGCAACATCTCTTTACCGATGTCGTTGTAGACCATTTCTTGGTTGGCAAAATTAGGATCCTCAGGCTGTAATAACATATTTAAACCAAAGTAATAGTCAATTAATGTATTGACATGATGGAGATTGTGTTATTAGAGTATAGACATACTCCAGTGTGACTCCAATATGAGTAGTCAAACGAGAAGGTCTTTGGCTGGTCCGTTGCTACTGCATTTGGACGATATATGGCTAGAGAGAGAGAGAGAGAGAGAGAGAGACCAGTGAACACAGGTGACGGGACCCCCCACGAGTCGACAGAGAGAAAGTCATAAATGGTATATACTGTAGCCACCATTGCACAAATATGAGCCCAGGCATAGTGGGCCCAGTAATTGCGAGAACAGAGAGTGAGTAATTCAGGAGAAGAGTTAAAAAGAAAACTGAATCTTCCTATATATAAAGGAAGTAGTTTTGAAACAAAAAATCGCCGTTTCAGTAGAACATGAACGATACCTATCTCTATTGAAGCTATAAACAAGTGTACTCAGGTGAAAGCCTTTGATGAAAGAATCCCATTTCACGTTATTGTCTTGGTATTCTTGCTGTATCCCTAGTTGGCCCTGGTAGCAGTAGTGTGATTGTTCACTCGACTCTATAGCTAACAGTGTAGCTGAGTGATGTGACTACCATTACTCTTTTGATACTGGCACACATACACACACTGTTGACCCATTGCTTACTTTTCTCTCCTCCTTCTCTACCCACTGTAAACATAATCTCCTCTCCCTTCAGCTCTTTTTGGGCAGGAACACACACTACTCTAGTCAGTATTCTAAACATAACTAGCTGGGGTATCACACTCCATGGGTACATGGAAACTATGTATACTAAATAGCCAACTACCTAGCTATGGTACTAGCTAGTTATGCCTATGGTAGATTCATTGCTTAGAACCAATGGATTTGCTCAGTTTTGTGTAATCTATAGCTAGTGTTCTGTGTCTCTGGAGGGCTATGAATACCTTCCGCAGCCAGAGCACATGGGACTAAAACACAAGCCATATATACCAGTCAATCATCCTCCCAGACAAGGCACTACCTGACTAGCTAGCTAGCTAGGCAGGGCCAGGGTTCCGCACGATCAAACTCGGTATACACACAGGAGACGGTGTAAAACACTCACAGGTAGTCTTTCCCTCCATCGCAATGACAGAGACGGCATTCCTGCCCTTCTCTCGAGCGTTGAAAGGGCGGACACGCACCGCTACCTTCACGGAAGACATGGCGGCTGGTTTTCCCCGAGCCCTTCTTTCTCAGAGCTTTCTTCTTTATGGATCTCGCAACGATAGCTACACACTCGGCGAGAGAAACAACAAACAGGCTAGAAAGAAGGCATATAGGTCTAAACAGCTCAGCTGCTGCCCGGCCGTCCAGACACAATGAAATTCATTGATCAATAATTCTGATATGAATAATTAACTAAACGCAATTTGCGCATGCGCAATAATGAGCCCCGCCCCTCTCCGACCGACTTCCAACTCCACAACATTCTAATAACTCCTCCTACTACAAGAGTGTAGCTTTCATCACACTAGGCTTTCATATAGCTGTTCTCTGAACTGTTATATAACTCACAATAATTATTATTACCTTAACTAGTATGTATACATATAAAATATTGCTATATAGTGTTAACTTCACAACCGTATTACATACAGTACAGCTAGTTAGAACAAGTGTGCACAGGAGGGTTTAAAACGTCATGATACAATGTCTATTATACAGAAAGACATATTATACACACATACATCAAGAGCAGGGCCACACACACAACAGACACTATCTCACTCCACTGGCTAGGAACGGGTGACAGAGTGCCTCCTCTGATGAAATCCGTCGCTGCGGATTCAATTCGAGACAACGTTCCAATAGATCGTAGGCCGTGTCTGGAAGATTCTGCCACGATCTCACTACCTGTGAGCTGTGTAGAGATTTGGTTGAAGATGAAGAGGATGAAGTGGATGGAGGAGGAGAAGGAGGAGATGGATTGAGATGTGTGGTGTGTCGGTGGCTCGCTCTTGATGAGGTTGCCGTGGCGTTTTGTGGACTCTTCTGTATCCGAGGTGATCTTAGTTCATAGCGACAGGACGGAGAGGTACTACTGAGAGGAGGAGGAGGAGGAGGAGGAGGAGGAGGAGCAATGGAGGAAGCAGTTGTCTTCTTTCTTTTACTACTAGGTGGCTGGGCAGGTTCGGTGGGGGTAGTGGTTGAGGAGGGAGAGAGGTCTTGTTGTAAAAGTTGATTGTGGAGCTGATTCCGGAGGTCCCTGCACAGTTTTCTGAGGTCGATGGGTGCTAGCTCGTCACTCACAACCAACTCCTTGCCTGACATGGAATAGATAAAATATCCATTTTTACAGCACGTTACACATAACTATATACAGATTTTACATGAAGAAATGCAGACCTCAAATATTATATTTCTACATACGTCAATACACTATTCACTGCACGCAAAACAGCTAACACATACATACATACATACACTGTTATTATTCCTAATGCACTTAGATATGTACACATCAGCATCAATTTAGGGTGTGTAATAGGATAATGTTCATCACAGTTCTCACCTAGTTCTCTGGACACTCTAGTACATGCAGCTGATCCCATCAGAGCCACAATCTGAGCCAGAGCTGTGAGGTCGTCACTGGCCCTGAAGAAGGGATAATGGCCGCTCAGGAGACAGAGGAAGATGACCCCGGCTGACCACACGTCCACTGCCGTCGTCTGATTCGGACACTTCAAGAGGACCTCAGGGGCTCGGAATCCCGGTGTTCCTGCTCTTGGTGTGTTCTGCTGAGGTCTACGGATGAAAAAGTGCACAAAAGAGTTTGAGAGCATCTAAGGTTAGAGTGTGGTCTGAGGATTAATGAGATTTATTGTAAGATATAATATACACACCTGTTCTGGCACACATCACATACTTCAGCCTTCTTATGCCTCAGAGGACAAACACACTCTTCTCCATCTTCTTCTTCTTCAACTTTACTTCTCTTTCTCCCTGCTCTTCTACCCTGCACCTTTCCTCGACCTCCTCCTACTCCACTATGGTCTGTTGCCATGGCAACTGATTGTGGGTGGAGCTTCCTGTGGACTTGCCGTCTATATGAATTTGTTGTTGTTGTCGTATGTGGAGGAGGATGGGGAGGAAGGAAGGAGGCGGTTCCATTAACTAGGACTTGTGGGTGTGGCCTCTGTTGATGAGTAGTTCCAGTGTGTGTAGAGGAGGAAGTGGGGGGTGTGGCCAACGGTTGATGCATAGCTGAACGGCCGGACTTTGACAGTTTAGTCTTTGAACGAACTAAACAAAAATGTAGCATTAATTCCTGCTATAAACCTCTACTTCTGAAGGCATAAAATTAAAATTGATGCAACCAACATTTTCAGCTACATACATCTACATACTATTAATCACATAGAGTGATATGCTAATGTGCTGGTCAGCAGAGGATCACCATTCATGATTTTTAGCCACCACTAAACTGTTTTTACCACATCTTCAGATAGTAAAAAATTTTTGTATCACAAAGAACTCTCAGTTTTTATATATCTTGCAAGCTAAGAATTTTAACCACCATAATACATAGCTCATTATTGTGTGTTTACACTGTACGACACCATTAGATGCATGTTTGTGTTATATCATAGCGTTCAGACCTGAGGAGACAGAGTTTGCAGAGCGTTGAGGGAGTCTGGAGGTCTCCAGATGGGCCAGACCAAAATCAACCAACTGGAACCTGAAAATACACTCACTGTACAATACCTTCACACACTATACTCAGAGGTTCCTGTGCTACAATTAGCCATCATATTGAGAGAGTTTAGGATCAGAGAGGAAGTAATCTATTAATGGCTCTATTGTAAGTTGGTATTAAGTGGCTAAATGTCACTAAAATACAGCACAAAAAGTTCAGCCATAAGTGATTGGGGGAGAAGCCTTAAAATTTTAGCTCTGTTTTCACAATTAAATCAATGATCCTCACAGTTAGCTACTAGCCACTACAAATTGAGTCTAGCCCCTCATCTCACAAACCTGCCAGAAACTCTGTCGTAGAGGAAATTGCTGGGTTTGATATCGCGGTGGATGATGTGGTGAGAGTGGACGTTGCGGAGGGCAGTGAACAGTGCTCTCATGTACTGCTCCACCTCCCCTGGAGTCATCTGAGGCAAATAGTCCTGTTTGAGAATAGAAGGACAAAAAATGAGGATATTTCGCCATGAGAAAGACAAAGACAGGTTTGTAAAGAAGTGTTACAACTGAAGCTCATAAGCCCTGCAGCAAAGGGCTACTGGTTGCAGTTATACTGTATTATATGTACATATATGCATGCCCTGAACTCTGAAGTTGTAAGTAAGTGAAAGATAAAGAAGTGAGGTATAGGCTGACTTGAGGAGGATAGAAAAAAGATTATTAGTGCAGCTTTAAAACTAAACAATGAGTACTGTAACCCTCACACTGAGTGTTATGACCAGTGAATAATCTCTGAGAAAAGAGACAGAGTCGGGGGCTGGAAAAGAAGAAGGGAGGAGGAGCACTCACAGTTAGTTTAGTATGAGGGAAGTAGGGCATGATGAGTACGATATGGTCTCTGTGTCTCAGACTGGTCAGCAGTGGTATCACATTATCCCTCCCACTACATTACATACACAGAGACCACACCTCATACATACAATCATATTATACAGTATCATAAGAAACTTATCGGCTCTAAAGTTAAGAATATTTCACGATAAAAATTTGTTTTGGATTGGTATGAATATCTGATGAGCATGTGTCAAGCATTAGTTAAAGACTGTAAATTTGCAAAGTGTATAGTTATGCAGTATCTACACACTATGTCTTTAATATCATAATTTAGATGAGGAAACTGATCTTGAAAGAAAGCACTTGGCTAACATTTCAAGTGATGTATAATAGTGAAATTTTTGTTCTAAAACCACTGGTCACTACTTATTAGTAGAAAAAGTAATTCAAGATTGACTATTGTAACAGGGGCTAACCCCATTGATTGGAGACACTTGAGCTCATTCTCAATCCTGAGGCTGGCCGAGGTTGGTACCAGATGCTTGAGAGCAAACTGCATCTTCTCACCACCTCGTCCTCCCTTCAGTTGACCGAGGTAGACCGAACTAAAGGTACCCTCTCCGATCTTTGAGACCACATCAAATTCTTCTCTAACTCTAGGCACATTCTCTAGCAGACTCCTCACACCTAGATTGATAGGTAGGTGGGTGGAGTCACGTGATCAAAACCACACCCACCATCACAAAGAAATTATTTTTATTGGGGGAAATTGTGCATATGATCAAAAGGAACAGGGGGATTAATCTGTGTCTATGGTAATGTATGTATAGATATTGTATTGCCTCTGAATGAATGGCTGTGTAGAGTAGTTTGCAGTGTAGAGGCAAATTGAGAGTTTTCAAGTCAATACAACTATTAGTGTGCCTGAGTAATTGCGTGAACATCTTTATTATTGCTATGATATACATACAGGGGTAACTATGTGTGAGAATGACAAGTGCGTATTGCATACCTTCACACTGTGTGTCCGTTTTAATAGATATGTGTGGAGATGAGTCCTCATCAGACCCTGGTTCCTTTTGTGGTACAGCCTCATCGTTTCTCTCTTCTCCTCCTTTACTCTCTTTCTCTTCCTTAACCACCACCTTCCTCTCACCCTCTCCTTCTTCTTCTTCTTCTTCACTTCTCTCTGGCAAGTCTCCTAGCTGCTGTTCCACCTCGAGTGGCTGCTGGAATTGAATGGTTGATAGTCCAGTAGCAGGTGATAGAGAAGCTCGTGAGCGATTTCCAGGCGAGACACTCTCCAACCGACTGTTCCCAAGTTCGTACACGGCTACGAAGAGAGAGATATAATTTATCGTTATACAGCGCTCTCGTACTGGCTAGCAGAGCTGTAGAACCGCTATATCACAGACCTTGTGCCATGTCCGTACTCCTGCAGACGTCTCTAGCAATAAATTATGTTCATGTTGCGTGTTTCGTTCGCTAGCATGCAGTCGATAATAATAGTCATAGATGTTTCTTCTGCTTTTTGAAAAATACAGCTTCAAAGGGGTTAATAATTTAAGCGCTTTATTCAATCTAAAGGGAGAGGTCTCAGAGTTTTGATTAAAACGGGCGCCTAAATCACGAGACCCCACGTGGTGCTTCAATTACACGATTTTTGTGTTGTGCATGCTCTGCAATAGGAAAGAGGGGAAGAGAAGAAAAGATTGTGCTGAGCTTTTATATTCAGTGACGACAGGAGGGGTCGACCATGAGCTGGGGAGTAGACCTATGGGTGAGTTGTAGTAGCTGTAGGCGCACGAGATGGTCTCTATGATTGCTGCTAGTTTGAGGGGCCCGCGTGTTGAAAAAGGCGCCATTTCCTCCCTCAGTCTTCTCACATATCTTGTGTGTGTGGCCCCACCTCAGCCTTGAGCCGAGGAGGGAGAGAAGTGTGAGAGCGAGAGACGTGCGATGACGGGAGCCGAGACACCTTGTGCAGTAACCAGCCTCGTACCAGACCGTCCGACGATGGCGTGTGTGCAAAGTTTATTCATGCAGTTCGCACCATGTGCTCGCTCAATATAACTCTAGTTGACCTAGGACCCTTTAATATCTGGTCGAGTTATTCGACCTATGAGCCGAGCTTCCGAATGCCAATAGGCTTATTTTGGAGTGTAACGAGCTGTGGTACAACCCGCCGTCTTTGATAAGGGTCGCGGATTGTTCTACGTGCTTTATAAGGAAAATGAGATACGTTCTGTGTGTTTAGTAGCGTGAAATGGCTTGGCATTGGTGGCAATTCGTAATAACGCTGCTGCCAAATCTGACGGTGAAGGGGTTCTAGCATCAAGCTATCGTGTTTATAAGATTCCTTGCGTTTAACTGCCAGCTTTTGCAGCTGTTTTTCCTCTGCACACGTACACTGGGCGTTGCCGGGTTTTTGTGTACTCATCTCATTTTCCTTGTTTTTTTACTTCCATAATTTCAACAAATACTCTCTCTGTGTATATACTGTACCTCTGGGTGATGGCTTCATATGCATATGAACAGCTTACTTTCTCTTGTTGTAGACTCTGTACCTAGTGTTAGTATGATGTAAAACTTAGTCCCACTCTTTTCCCTGCGCTGAGTATATATATGAGATAGTGATACGTAGTACTTAGAGGCTGGTTTCTAAAACTCTGTTTAAAACTCTCCCAATGTGTCATGTTTGGAGAAGAGGAAGGGGGAGGAGGAGGGCAGCAGACAGAGATAGGAGTACAAAGAAGAGTTGTTGTGTGTGAGTGTGTGTATGGAAGGGTAGGCCCAAGGCGAAATTGTTGTAGCCGTGACAACATGAGGCTGTGTTTGGTTTCAGTGTTTTGGTAAGGAACGATAATCGTGCATTTTCATTGGACGCACGTGTTTATAAACTGGACAATATTGGTAGTATCCAGTCAAAAAGAGCATTATGTCCAAAACTCACTTAGTTTGCTAGTGTCTGCACAATATGTATCAGTATATGAGAGTACTAATGTAGAGTGTATCTCCATTATGTGCAATAGTATTGAGTGAGTGTTTTCTTCCGATTGTTGTGTGTAGTGCATGATAGAGTGTTTTAGAGGTTGAAATTTGGGGGATTTCACTTTTTTTATGAATAAAGAGTAGGTGTAAGGAATAGGAGGAGGAGAAGGAATAGAGGAGTGATATTAGTATTGTAGTATGTTGTTTGGTTAGAGGTGTGAGAGAGAGGTTTCTTCTTGTCAGTGGCTGACAATTTCTACACTTCCTGTCTCTTATTATCACTTTACTTCCTGTTGTGGTGGCAATAGCCACCAATCAGGGTGTCTCCTCCCTCCTCCTCCTCCTCCTCCTCCTCCTCCTCTCATTTCTCTCCCATGAACATTGCCTCCTGGTTAAATCTGTGGCTTTTAACCCCTCCACCACCACCATTATCACCTTAACCTTATCACAACTCCTCTCTGTATCCATGTCACTAGATAGTGTAGGTACTCTCTCTGAGGATCTGAGGATAAGTTCTGGCAGGCTCTCCTGAGCCTAGCCAGCTGTCCCAGTTCCTGCTAATTACTGTTTATATCTCCACATACACTGGTTCCATACACTGGACAAATGGAAGCCATCTTCTCTTGCATTATTGCCCTATACATCCTCTCTATGATGACCTGGCTCTCTGTCTGGCTGCCCAACCTCCAATTGTATGCATACAATGCCCAGTAGGTTTTCTATTCCGTGGCCTCTCAAATCCAGCCACCTCTGTAGAGCCTCCAGTAGCTCTGGAATCTCAGATTTGGGTATTTTTAAGGAGGCCTTTTTATGTGTGCAATCTCAAATGTTTTGTAAGAGCATGAATTCTTTAGTGTAGAAACACCCGACAAGGCATGTGCACAACAAACAAATCAACTGCATCCAGGACAAAATTAGCTTATTGACTCCTTTCCTCTTTCCTTATGCTAGAGGGGTCTAGTGACTTGTATTCACTGGCCATAAGAAGCCTAGGCACACTTCTGTGTAGTGGAGAACGCCGTAAAACTTTTCACGCTGTGTGAAGGATGGTCATTAAATAGAGTGAGAGAGTGTCGACTCTTTCTCATCAACCTCTATCTTTTTACTCATCTCCTCCTCCGTCTCCTCTTCATCCTCTTCAGCTGCTGCCCCTCCCTCCTCTTCCTCCTCCTCCTGAAGAGAAAATAATGAATGAGTGTGCTCACATATATAGTGATGACTTGATTTGTAGTTTGATGTTATAGTTATATGCATAGGTCAGTGATGATGGCTGCTCTATGGCCACTATATTATGTCTTTGAGTAAAGAGATTCATGCCACCCTCTATCCCAAAGGATATACACACTTGACACAATAAAACACTCCTTCAAAGGAAGAGCATTATAACAGCCAAACTTACAGTACACTATCACATACATGGATCCCTGCTGAGTGCTGTCAACACTGGTTGGCTTGACAGTTGCGGGCTTCAACCACCACTCAGGGTTTTTAGCAACCACCAAACTGATTTTATCACATTTTTGATATACATTGGTGTTACTATTAGCACGAGAACTCTCAGTTTTCAACTTACAAACTGAGAATTTAACCACCACTAAACTAATTTTACCACATCTCTAGTCTACACTGGTGGTTACCATTAGCATAAGAACTCTCAGTTTTCAACTTACAAACTGAGAATTTAACCACCACTAAACTAATTTTACCACATCTCTAGTGTACATTGGTGTGCAAGAACTCTTGAGTTTTCAACTTAAAAACTGATAATTTTAACCACCACTAAGCTCAGTCTGTGTGTAATCCAGCGTGAAATGTTAGGTAGTGGTATAGTGTTTGTGTATGTAATGGTTAGATGATGATCTAGGAGCACTGCAGCGTACATGAAACATTGTCTGTGCCCCCAACTTTGCTGTGTACCTAATAACTAAAACAATTGGTTGCTAATGCATAGTCCTCACTCACTCCCGCTCGCTCTCTCTCTCTCTCTCTCTCTCTCTCTCTCTCTCTCTCTCTCTCTCTCT
>JAODVQ020322892.1:0-12021 GCA_025400075.2 Phenganax stokvisi
GCCGGCAAGGAACAAACGAGCGTAGTGTTGGCTGGCTGCAGCGCTGTAGACGCTGTCCAGCGTCAAACGATGCTCGTTTCCCAGTTCCTTGAGCGATACTATCATTTCGTACAATGTTTAGGCCTTTGTAGTAGCTCAGTCACTGCTCCTGTATGTTGCTGCTACATAGTCTTGCGTAGCCACACCCTCTAGCATGCCTTCGCGGTCTTGCGTTGCTCCGAGGGTTTGCACTTTAGTGCTTTTCATTTATCTTTATTAATATCATGTTACTATCTGTAGAAAAAAGATGAGGATATCTGTTTGATAATGTTAGAAGAATTCACTCCTGATTTGTATGAACCGAACTGCCATTATGACAAAAGCAATGCTCTTCACATAGCTGCTAACAGGGGCCATACTTTAGTAGTTAAAGAAATCCTGGGTCATGGTTTCCCGCTTCTACTGAAATGGAAAGATGTCAATGGCGTCAGACCAGTGACCGTTGCAGTTAAAAAAAAACATTTCACTACAGCAAGTGTTTTACTAAAAGCTATGAAACCAAGGTATTATACTTAATAGCATTACTTAATGAAAAGCACTGAAGTGCAGAACCCTCTCGGCGCATCTCAAAATCTCAAAATGCTGGTGTTGTTGCCCGCCACATAAAAAATAGATTGACAATTAAATGACAAAGATAAATCCTATTACCAGTATTTAAAGGGTAAAAACACCAGACAACCAGGAAACGAACACGGGAGACGAACACGCGGTGACTATTCAGAACTCCTTCACGCTAACGCCTAGGCTAGGACCTTGCAAACCTCTCTGATTTGCAAAGTTAGAATACTCTTAACAACCGTTCGTAAGCCTGTCGCTCTGACAATATGGCCGGCGATCGCCACCAACCTTCAGATAATCCATATCCCGGCAACAGATGGACGGACACACAGAACGAGTTACCGTAACCCTCGCGCATGCGCGCCGAGGGTTATTGATCTGAAAAGCTCAAGTGCAAAGCCTGAGAATATGCGTGTGTAGGGCCCACGATATTATACTTGGTATTTTTTCTGCAATATATATAACATAGAAACTCCCCCGTATTCCAGTTATTACGATGGCATATTTGGCACACCCTTAACTGCAAGCAGTGATACCCCTAAGCTTGAAGATGAAAACAGTGTTCCAGAACCTGAAATCAACCTTCATAAAGTAATGGAAGGGATTGATACTGGTAGAAGACATCGGTGGAACTTTAAGAATAAACACGATACTGACGATGCTATGATGGTCAAACAAAATAAAGAGGTATATATAATATAGCTAAGCACACATCACGTGAGCCATGATGATGATTGATGCTTACACAGAGGGTAGAGTTTATGCAGGCTGTGTTGGATACAACAGTAAAAGAAGAGTATGTGGATTTGAATTTACTCATACGGGATGACAAGGGAGCTGTGCCACAACAGTTTGGTGGCTTGGCAATGAAGAAAATTTACAATACACTGTATCATAAAATAGCTGAAAGTAAATGCGAGGTTTAAACCAGTAATTTTTTAGAGAAGTGTAAATAATTTTTGGTTGCAGGATTTAATAAGTCATGAATGCTTTGCCACTCTCACAAATCATATCTGGATAGATTATGCAATTGTTCAAGGGTACATTAATTATACCTAGCTCCTATTAACTATCTCATTTCCTTCGTCAGATTACTTTTCGTCTATAATCTCTTGTTCATGTCATTTCTGACTACATCTCTTGTACTGGCGGCTAAAAGTGGCAATCCAAGTCAATATAACACTTCCCCCCTTGATTTGTTTCGTTTATTATGTGAGATTGTCACATTAATTATGTTTATAACAGACATCTCACTGGAAATGTTTGATCTTTTTCAAGTGGTGTAAGTGCTACCTGTTTTATTGATAGTTTAACAGTGACCAGGTTATGTTATGTAAATCTGTAGGCATAGGAGCCCATTGTTAAAGGATGGCAGTAGAGATCAACAGAAAACAAACCTGTGCATAAAATTGTAAGCCATTTAGAAATAGAGGTGAAACCTATTAAAGGGAAGTTATTTATGCTGTATTAAAGTAGTCTGTGTATAAAAGTGATGTCCATGTTAAATAATGTATCCTTTCTTCTTTATCATTTCAAGAATGCATGCATATAGCTATTATGCAGAAGTGTACACAGATCATTTTTGGATGTAAGATAGAAACTGTGGCATGGGCTAATAGAACCCTCTGCACATCATCAAAGACTCTGGATGCTTTATTCTAGCTAAAAAGCTCAGCAACATATGCTATTTTAGTATACACATGGTTTCAATGTTCCAAGTGGTATGAGTTTCACAGAATGAGCACCGTACCCTGCATCATGCTGATGGTTGATGAACATGTGACTTATGCTCAATTCACAATAATTGCAAACCTATGCGCTGCTGATGGAATTTATTGGGTATGTGAATTCACTTGACTGGAGTAGGTGAACTGGACTGTATTATACTGGAGTGGATTACTGGACTCCTGGAGCACTGGAGTATATACATAATAGTAATATAGTTTGTAGACTATCTTGCTTGCTACATACTAAGGTCTATCATGCTACTAGAACTTAGCAAAGCAACATATCTAGGTGAAGTCTGTGGCTAAGTATGCCTGTATACTTTGTGTGTGCTGTAGGTTGCTACTGTATCTACTGTTTCTCTCAGTATGTTAGCTATAGATAGGGTCAATATACGCCATATTCATCATGACTGAGGTGTATATAGCTTAGATACATCTTGTCGTAAAGTATTCACCTCAGTATGTTTGTTTGACACCAATTTTTGACACCAAGCTGTTTTGGTGGATGATGCCATTGAAAAACTACTTTTTAGCCCACAACTATTGTGAATTCTGCTGTATCACAGCCCTACAACTAGTATGAAGCAAGGTATACACTGTGGTCGGCTGGTGCTGCATCACTAAACTACTTTAGACTCCAGTACTCCAGTCCAGTAGTCCACTCCAGTCGTCTAGTCCACCCACTCCAAACCAGAGAATTCATATTCACAAATTTATTTCTCAGTGAGCGGTGTCGACAGCACAGCATTATTGTGAATGCAGCTTTTATACATTTCATAATGCTTCTCTTAATGGCTTTATTTCATTCAATAACATTATATATATACTTTTAGGATAAACGCTGCTGTGTGTGAGTACCTCCTCAATTGGCAGAACATACTGGATATCCTGGCCATATTGTTCATATTCCTCATAATCCCATTTCGTATTGCCGAGTCAGATACTCAGTGGATCTTTGCTGCTCTTGCATTCATGTTTAATGGTCTAAGGATCTTCAAATATGCTGTCATGTTCACGTAAGTTAATTACAGCCTGTAAATACAGACTGTGGATATTTGGTTCAAAACCAAATTTCTTATTTGTATATTATAGAACTGTTGGTGAATATGTGGCTATTCTAATTCTACTAATCAAAAGAGATGTGCCCCAGTTTCTGCTTGTTTTCATTGTTATCATTTTCTCACTTGGTGGAGCTCTCTATTTTTCTCTCATTGGACATTACAATGATGATAATATTATGGACACTGAAAACAATAATGAAACAAGGTATCACAGTGATGCACCCACACCGAGCTTAGTGGTAGTTAAATTTTTCAGCTTGCAAGTTGAAAACGAAGCATTCTTATGCTGTTAGTAACACTAATGTACAATTGAGATGCAGTGAAATCAGTTTAGTAAAAATCCTGTGGTGGTTGAAGCCAACCACTACCGGACCAGTGTGGCCCTGGTGTTATAATCATAAGAATATAAAATTATCGTATTTGATATGGTTCTTTCAGTGAAGTCTATCGTCTGTGGGGAACAGGATTCCGTATATTAGCTGAAGGAAGTGTTCTTACATATTATGGACCAGGAGGGTTCAAGTATGTTCACTCATTCATAAGACAATGTGGAGATCTATAGCTATACCATTCTGCTGACCAATTTCATTTGCAGCTGGCTTGGTGCTCTAATCTACTGGTTGTTCTTGTTCATTGTCGTGGTGGTGATGTTGAACATTCTCATTGCTCAGTTCAGTAAGAGCTATGAGGAGGAGACAGAGAGAGCTCAAATTAATGTCATTCTCACCAAAACTGATATTATTCTAAAGATGGAACGTTCTTTTATCCATCGTCGCATTGTCATGGTTAGTATAGGTGTGATAGTGATGACATTATAATTATTATAATTTGCAGTTTGTAGGTAAAAGAAAATCAACGTGGGAAAAAACTAAATTAGACAGGCTTAAAGGGTTTATAGGTTAATTTAAATTATAATTCTTTAATCTTAATCACCTAAACCTATAGGAAGGAGGGGAAATAATAAGCTTGCTAGTTCAGAGCAAGTCGAAAAGTTACATAATCAGACCACAAGACTCGAAATGCGACTAAAATATCGACTGGATGAAAATGAAGGTATAGTTTGATACTCATGTTTGCCAAATGTAACTATTAATTATATATACTAATAGAATATAACCAAGAATTGAAGACAGAAGTCACTGCACTATTCAAGGACACTAGGTATAGTTATTATACACAGGCAAACAATATGACATAGCCAGATATTATTTCAGAGAGGAGTTAAAGAGAATAAAAGATGAGAATGACACTAAACTGATTGGTATTGAACACGCAGTAGTTGATACAAGGTAAGATATGAATAGTTATTATCATAATATTATTGAATATTATTCAGGCAATATGTTGATGAAATCAAGAAATTGCTTTTGTCAATGAAAAAGGATGAATAACATTGAACTTGTCTCAGGTCATTATGCACAGTTTTGTCTCAGCTATCATTATTATTAGTAGCACATTAGTAGGTGTGTGTACCATATAACTGGATATATCTGTGGTCCAGAAAATATTGCGTTTTTCTTAATGTAAAGGAATATGCGGAATAAAATAAATGCTATTTAACATGGCTCAACCATGATGTAATACATGACAGATTACAAATCAGAGAAAGTAAAGTAAAGTGATTGAATAATGACAAGTCACATTATCAGCAAAATATCTCTTCATCTGGTTCTGATATGTTTGGCCTTAAACTGCATCAATAATTCCAACTTGTTTTGTATGATGTTGCCATTTCCCTTGGCTTCCAGCTCCTTCATCATTGGGAGTCGAAGGTAAACCTTGACTCGTTGAATTAGTTTCGCAAATGCTTCCAAACTCGCCAAAGTCGCGAAATACAAGCATAATACAGTAGAGCCTTTGCTGGATCATTCTTGTTTGTGTTCTTTTTGATGATGCTGTCATCCTTACATCAACTTTTATTTATACAAATTAATGATTCCATTAGTGTTTCATAAGGCGAAATATTTCCAAAGTCACAAGTTCACATTTGTGTCCCAGTTATTGTCATGCTCATAGTGTAATTTATTACTATACACGGGATATGACAATATCTGGCATATTGGCATAAAGGGAAGCAGTAATAGAAAATGATATTAAGTGGGCAAAAACCTAATATCCTTTTTATAAGGTCATTACAGATAAATTATACATGTATTAATGAAGAATTTTTGAATGTGTTTTTTCATAAGCATAATCGGTAAATTTTATAAGCACTGTGGTATCAAAGATACATTTGGTAAATCTTTGAGCATAATAGCCTCACCCCTAAATTCATAATTAAACTGTTTTTATATTTAGTACACACTTTGTACAAACTGAAAATATCTTTCTAACGATAAGACAAAATAATTGAGGTATGATCAACAGCCTACTATCTTATAAATATCTCTACCTAGACGGAGTACCAGATGGAGAGTGGATTCCTTTTGAATATTGTAATCAGCAAGAGTACGATCCTCCTCCAGCTCTTTCCCAGCAAAGACAAGTCGTTGCTGATCTGGTGGGATGCCTTCTTTATCTTGAATTTTATCCTTTACAGCCAGAATAGTGTCATCTTGCTCGACTTCAAGAGTGATAGTCTTTCCAGTTAATGTCTTGAGAAATATTTGCATACCTTGGACTCGTCCTACTGCTAAATCGTTGTGACATTCTATAAAATGGATCAGAGTAGTCAATGATTATACTTGCAGTTAGAACCAGGTTTCAGACATACTCTGACTTTCTTTGACACTTTATAGCTATTATAAACTATAATACTTACCTTCCATTAAAACTGATGCAAAGAATCCAAATAGCACCACTAAACTAAAGATTAAAAATCTCATGACTCTCTTGTTTACACTGTTAGAAGCTACGAAGACAATGACAATGCTGAGCTAAACTCTGATAATGAAAATCTCTGATATACGTATCATTCTACATAAATAGCTACAACCCACGGTATCACTTTATCATAAGTCTTCTGCGAGCATGTAGTGTAAAATATGTAAACAATAGGTGGTATGGTTTCTTTCTATTCAACTGTCACAATGACTTATTGAATTGTACTGTATAATAGTGGTTTCATAAGCTCTAAAAGGAATCCATAGGTGGGGAACTTCTCCTTAATGGACATCTTGGATCCATGACCACTATCACACTATTTCATGCTGATAAACATATGGTTTATAAGGAAAGTTCTTGTACATCTTTATCACAACTAATATATCTTGATAGATCACTAATTTCATGATTACCAAGATGTCTAGCAGAGGAATTAATATCACATATGGCATACACTAAGGTGACAACCCATCAGTACTCCCTTTATTCCAAAATGAAAAACTCCACCACTAGCTACTTTCAATCCAACCTTAAAGTATATTTCACGAATGTTGATGATCTTAATCATAGAGTGTTTGCACCAATCCCTATTATGTATATAATATTGATGTCAGCTGCAATCTCGAGCAACTCTGCAAAGCAATTAACTTGTAGTAGAGGGGCTTAGAGTTGAATTCTAAGTACAGAAAAGGTCCACAAGATTTGTTATGTCTTGATGCATAAGTTTAAAGAGACCTGCAGCATTGATTGGTAGGAGGCTGACTTTGATGTGTATCCTATACAGCCTTCATTTGATTTCAGCATAGGCATTCAGACCAAGGACATTAATTGCACCCTTAAATAATAGTCCACCAGGTATTGATTGTTTTGCATGTGGCAGCTCTTTCCCGCAGCAAGAAAGAGGTCTTCAGGCCTTCAGGAAATCCTTAATCACTTAATGGTCATGGTAATGATTGCTTTATACAAAACACATGAACGCTATAATTATAGCCTATTAATATGAGCATAATAATGTATAAGTTTTGGGTTTAGTATATTCACCCCAATATAGCCTGCCGCTGTGAGAAGCTTCCCACATGAATCCTTTCCTGGTCTAACCAAATTCTCATCCTGTAACAGGTTGTAAAGCAGGAACTAGAGTTATAGATAGAAGAGGATCACAAATTGTAACATACTTTGATCTAGTGAATCCAGGTACACAGACTTTGAAGTGCCCTTTCAGCTTGACTCCTGAAATGTCTCCTTGATAGCAGTCATGATAGTTATAGGTGGCTTACTTAATTTAATATAGCCGGTGATTCAATGGATAGATTTAGACTGACCTCAATCTGTAATCCAGCCTTTTGCAATACTACACCACAAGGGAAGTCATATTCTCCTTCTTCTGTCTACATTCCTTCTCTGTCATGAGTGTTCGCTTCTAACTCGCATTGCAACAAACAATTTGTAGCAAAGACGCAACAAGGAACAACATGTATCATAGGACCGTTATTTTGTCCATGCTTGATTGATTTGGTTTTTATCAAAGAGTTGGTAGATTCTCTGGTTATAGCTATGAACGGTTCAAGTGAATAAAGTCTTACCTGAGTCGTAATAGTATCCCTGCCTTAGTTGACCAGCATAGTCATATAACCTTATCAAAAAAACTCCTAGTGATTTTATAAAAATTTTATGTTGGCATAAAGGGAATTTGAATTTTGCCTGAAGTAAAAATGCTGCCATGCGAAAATTTTTATCACTTCTTGCTGAGCTAGCAGGTTTCAACACTGACATAATATTCATGGAAAACTTATAAATATATAGACTCACAACTGTAGCACATGCAGCATGTATAGGAATGATAGAGGTGTAGTTTATTGCACAAAAACTTAAGTCAATTAAAAATAAGTGAATGAGGCCGTTACTTAGCATAAATATGTGATTGCGGTTGTTTATATTTACACTGTCAAAAGTGATAAAGAAAAGTGATTTAGAAAAGTACAAGTATCTAACATAGAGAATTCCTCATGAAAGCTATACTTATACATAATAAAAATTATAATGTCTTTCATGGCAAAAATATTAGTATCAAAATAAGATATTATATTTTATCATAGTCTTGTCACGGTATAATATTACTCTTAACCTTGACTTAGCTTCATCCAATAAATCTAGAAAGACCACCAATTGCTCTGTCAGCAAGTTTTCTAATAACTGATGATATGTCTCGGGTGTCAATCCTCGTATAAAAGTTGATCTTACGACCCATCAGCACACCCCTCACCCGACAATGAAATGCTCCTTTATTTGCCACACTTAACCCTACCTTGAAGTATATCTCCTGAATGTTGATAATCTTTGTCAGAGCAAAATTTGTGACTGCTGTTATGGCTTTAACCCCAGTGCTGTATGCATGCCGTACACCAATAAGAGCACGATCTGCAATAGTTAAAGCGTGCCGTGCTCCATTGACCACACCTTTTGCAATGTAGAGGACAGTACTGGCAATATGAACACTGTGCTTGCTCTTGTGGACAACACAGATTTCATATCGTAATGCAACATCAGCGCTTTTCCACAGAACATAGCAGGCACGATTTATAGCGTGACATCTATAATCTGGAACTCTTCTGCAACAGCTGTGCCAGCCAGGTCTGTAGCAAATGCACCTACCCCATACACGTCTACAGCAGCGCCAGCCCCGAGGGCATCCTATACAAACTGAAGAAGAATAAAACAATAGCATACAAACTGAAGATGAAAATCAGTAGTAAATTTATGTATGTATTTCAATACTTTAACTCTACAGACACACATACTCTTCCTTTCAAACTCTCAAATATACTATACTTACATGATCCACATCTCCTTATGCGGCATAAATGTCTGGTTCTGTGTCTTGCATGGTTTAGTCTTGCAATTGCACGCTTAAATCTATGCCTGGCACGATGAATTCTCCTCTGAGCATTGTTTAGTGAATGTAAAGCACGGTGTAAAGCTTTCTTTTTTGCCTTTATCTTATGCTGAGCTGCTTTAATGTGTCTGTCTGCTTCGTTGGCAGATCTCTTCAATCCATGTCTCACTCCCGCTGCAATTTTATCAAAAAAATTATTTTTAAACCATCCTTCAACAACAAAACTAGCTTTTGAAAGGCTATTATAAGAAGCCTGGACACGTAACCCAACATAAAATAGCCGGAGGAACTTTCCATTGATTGTAAAGTAATATTTCGAACTTGATATGTACACTATTACTTCAGTTGAAATACCAAGCAGCTCCACGAACCCACTGACCTCAAGGTAAGGAAATTTCCATGGACTGATATTCACAAAGAGATAGGGTCCACGAGTTCTATCATGTCTAGATGCATACATTTTAAAGATGCCGGCAATATTAACAGGAGGAAGTAAAATCTTAGCGTAGATTTTAAACATTTGAATCTTTATGTCAGCGTAAGCTCTTTGACCAAGAATATCAATTGCACCTTTAAAGAACAGTCCGACTGGAATAGAGACCCTTGCATGTGGGAGCTCTTTCCCTAGCAATGAGTAGGAGGCCTTCAGGCCCTCAGGGAATCCCGAGTCGGCTAATGGTCGTGGAAGTGATTGTTGTACACAAAGTGCCTGACAAAATGTTTTAATATCGAGCTTGTTGATATTTGCATAAAAATAATTTTGTGCAGGAGTTAGTGAATTTATCCCAACATATCCCTCAGCTATAATATATCTTTTGCACGATGACTTTCCAATTTTAATTTTCGCTCCAAATTCTAGTGCTGTAATTGGTTGTATTGAGGGTATAAGAGATACAGAGAGAAGAAGATTACATATTGAAATGTATTCTACTCCCATAAAACTGGGTACGCAGCCACTAACGTGTCCTTCAAGCTTCACTCCTGATATTGTTAGTCTGATCGCAGCTCCAATTGTCACAGATGGCTTTTTCAACTTTATATAACCAACAATTCCAACAGACAAATACTTACCAAATTCAATTTCCAGACCAGCTCGTTGCAATACTACCCCACCACCAAGGTTAACATCACTTACTGCTGCTAAAATACGGTAGGAATCCCTGCTACTAAACATAGCCTCCAATATCAGTTTTGTATTCTTCCTAAGAACACCCTGGCAGACAGCACAGAAAGCCTCCTGGTCACAATTTGGTGGAAAACTTATGGGTATTCTGAATGATACACCTTGACCAATAATGCGATTTTTAAGTTCAGATATTTTAATGTAATTAGGAGGTACATGAACGGGAGACACAGTAAACGAAATTTCTGTAATCTGGTTTAGTACAAATATTTTATGTAGAGATAAACCGGTCAGCTTTTTGATAAAATCAGCAATATTCAGTTTACCAAGATTATACTTGTGAATTATTTTCATACTTTTGCCATAGTAAAATCCAATAGCAGTAACATGGACAGTTTTTAGTCCCCAGATGTATGGCATTCCTCTTATCATTATCTGTTGAGGTTTGACACCAAATGGGTACTCAATAACCGCATCCTGAATTTTAAAGTTGAAAAGTCCAAGAAATATATCATTCAAGGGACCAGGTAATAGCTGACCTCCAATTGCCTTTACAAACTCAAACATTGACAATTTTTTTGTTTTCATGGTAACTACATAGTTACCATCTTGTGAGTTTTTTCTTAGGTGTGTATATATGTCAGTCTGTCCAATACTAACGACACCTTTTACCTCCACTGCAAGAAACCTAGGACGTGAGAGCTTGGTAGTCAGTTTTAGTGATATATTTGATATTGAAAGTGTGTCTTCCAAAAAGCTTATATTATCCATTTTCACCTCTATCATCATAATCTTTTGAGGTATTTGAAACATGAATTTTTGCAATTTTATATTCATAATAAATCCGAGAGCTGATGGTAAATTGAGGGAATGAATATTAATACCTGGAATTCTTGCAACTAATGCACTTATTGATACCTGGGCATCATTTGGAACACTATAACTGATAACTTTGTTTATGTATGATCCATGGACTCCTTTTAGACTTCCTTAAGTAAATGTGAACCAGGCTGAGAGACCACTAGGTAGTGTGGTTCCATAATTGCTGAGAGGTGAGTTCTCATTCAGAACCTGAGACAACAGAGGAGCTGAGAGCTCAGACTTTGTGATTGTAAAGGCCATGGTTGGTACACTGAATGAACCAAAGAAAGGAACTGGAGTGATGTCGACATTGACTGTTGATTTTAAGAGCTCTGCCAATTTGAATGACTTGATTCCTATATACAGCTACCGCAATGTTAGAAACTTTTCCATACTTTTGATATATGAGGTGAACATTGGCTTTCCCAGCTATTGTACCAATGAAAATGAATGAAAATTTACCATCATTCTGTTCACCAATATCTGTTTAAATTTGACAGTATTAATTGATGAAGGGATGGTAATTGCCATACTTGACAAGCCAGTCACAAGATCACCAATACCTAATCCAGTTTCGGAGAGTGCAGTAAAAGAAATGTCCCCAATATCTCTGTCGTAGAAAACAGTGATCTTCATAATAATACTGTTTAGCACCCAGTTTCCATGAAATTCAAGGGATTTTAATCCCCTGTCTTCGGGACCAAGTTGTGCAGTGAGTGATATATCCAGTTTTTTAACAGTCAACACATTTGGTATAATGCTGATAGCTGGAATATAAGCTGCTACTGAGAGGACACCACTTGTGATATCATATCGAATATAGGGATAGGCCTAATGTGCTTAAGAAATTGCCCATTATTCTATGTTACAGTGCCCAAATTTTCTACCCCATTATTCTCAAATTTCACACCATTATTCTCAAGTTATACCCTTTAA
>JAODVQ020322999.1:0-12019 GCA_025400075.2 Phenganax stokvisi
CACATCGATCAGCGCTTTATGAGCGCGTTGCAGCGCCCTATATATAAGCGCCCTGGAACATACTAAAATGGTCACCAAACAGGTAGCTAATACTAGCACGAAGCGTATAGAGAACATAATTGTCAAGGAATTCCGACAACGTTATCCTGCTTAGGGTTATAGAAATTGGACCCATTTGAATCAAGATGTGGTACGCCTAGCAGAAAATTTAGAAGGCGTTTTACCAATCCGAGATCATGTTTTACCACTGCTCCGTGGTACTCTGCGAGTTGATCAAGGAGTTAATCAAGAGACTTTGGCTTTGTATTACGATCCTGACGACGATGACAATGCACCATTAGCAGGCTGTGGAAGTCGTATGTTGCCGCAAAGAAGACTGCGTGAGGATGAATTTTCTATTCGTTTTCCATCTACACTGCCTATCATATGCGACATGCTATCCAATTATAAACATTCTAGGCTTGTTGTAAAACGCAGAGTGGAGTGGACTTGTAAAACGTGGAGTAGACTGGATTTGTAAAATGCGGAGTCAAAAATTTGTAAAACGCAGAGTCAAAATTTGTAACGACTAACATCATTCTACTAAATTATTACGTACTATTTTATATAGTTGAATTCCAGCAATATGGTTTGTCGAGAACTCGAGGTTTCCGTATCAATCAAACAACAAACTTCTCAATTGTGTCAAAAATATCAATTTTCATCAAAGAACCACATGTTTTTTGTTCTGAATTTCAGGAAAGTTTTCCTATTTGAGGTAACTATACTGTGGCTGATACAGTAGTGAGTGAGTGACCATTTAAACTTTCACGTCTTTCCCGCAATAAGGCATCCAGGCGCAATCGTTTATGGCATTTAGCTAAAGTAGCAATGTTTACCTAAAGTCTGCTCATTGATTGGCTTCTAAAACGTAACACTGTCCCCGACTGGCTAGTAGAGGTCACAGAAAAATGCGATACGAAAACGTTAACGTTTCCGTGCAAAAATTACATAGTTACGAAAGCGCAATTTAGTCTAGCATGAAACCTTTTATAAATTTCGCATCTAAATCATGCAGTCATACACCATTATCTTACTTACATTTCTATGCTCTATGTCAACACTTCAAGTCTACAAATTAATCAAGTTTATGACTGTCTATTCGAAATGAATAACTGTTATCCAATTTCAACATGGGAATTAGAAATGAGGCAGTAATCTTGTGCAGATTCGTCATTTCCATCCTTTATTCTGCAAGTAAAACATAAACACAGTTAGGTGATGGGCGACCACTTCCCTGAGATTAAAAGAACTAAGAGATTTTCGCCATGTTAAATGAAATTTAAACTGCAAACTGGTACTATTTCTTGTCAAATACATCCAACCTGACACTGAAAACTTGACGTGGAAACAACATTTAACTTTTTCTGTTTTAGCTTATACATATGAGATAATCTTATGCACGTAGAACTTAAAACTTGCGAGTAAGGAGTAAGTGGAATGATAAGCTAATGCCAGGGGATTATATCTCGGAGCAGTGAACTAAAAGTCTACTGCAAGGAAGAATAGCGATTACAAAAGCTTAGTCTACCTGACAACAGTTCGTCTGAAGTTTTTCCACCAACTTTTTAATACTTCCAAGCTCTTCTAGAATTTTTTCATAAGAAGAATTGGCTATATAAAATACAGCAAATAAGACAATATTGTGAAACAAAGATATTAAGCGGTGATCCTCATTTAAACCTTAGATAAATAAACCACCGAATGGGAAGCTGTATTTACAAGGGGTTCTCTTGAGCGTTTGGATTGGCTAAAACGTTTTCTCAAGATTTTCAAGGTGGCTGAATCCTTTTAAAAATTGGTGATGTCAATGATGGCGAAAATTGGTCTAAGCACTGTTATTTTCCTTATGCTTTTGATTGTGTTTAAATTTTCATGGGTATATTCAACGTTTTCTTTGTTTTTTCTCTTTTACGCAGATTCATAGCGAATATTACCATGGCAAAGCCACACAACGTCGTTGTTGAAGGTAGGCCTGCACTGTGTTTGTTTTCGTCACAAATTCAGCTAGGTTAAATTGCTGATATAAGAGAAAAAATACTCCGAATATTAAAATCTTGTAAACACAAGATATGAGTTGTTAAAGAACAAAGAACAATATTCAAAGTGATAATTTGATGTGGTAATTCGATGCCATATTTCGTGATAATTCATTGTCAAACCTAACTATTTACAAGCGTCCTACAATCTTTATACAGCTTTGACTAGAAAAAACGATTGCGTAAATCATTGAATTGACCAGAATACGAGATCATGAGATATTTATAAAAAATAGTCATACATTTTAGAGGAAAACTATAAGTTTTTTTGATGCCTTCAAGGGGCTATTGAGTTTTGGCTTCTTAAACGTTAGATGCAGTGCGTCAAGGAACAACAGCAAATTAGAGTTGGTGTGGTTGAGAGACTGAAATATTTTAGTAGTGTTAGGTATAAGTTCAGCGTAGTTCCACGGCCTACGACCACCTCCGACCAACACTAGCAAACTCAACCAAATAATTTTCTAACCAAGCCAGAAATCTTAAATGCCAGCGGAAGTTTCTTAGAAAAATTATAATTTTCACTAATTTAGTTTATTTCGAGTAAAAATCTTTAAAAACCTCGCGTCCCGATAACTTTTTTGATACCCCTATATTTGTGTTAAAATATTAGTGTTTAACGAAAGTAGTCGCACAATTTACACATTCTGATTGGTTCAGACCAAAAATGTAAACAAACGGTCTGATTGGGCGAAATTACCCCTTATTGCAATATTGTTTAGTTGCCGTGAAGAATATTTTCTCTGCACACCGAATAGAAATTTTGCCGACTGCACGGCAGCATGAAATTTCAGCCCATAGCAGCGCATCTGCGCAAGAGATATCAAAGGTTTCGTAGCTGGAAACGTTGTTAAACTACGTTTCAATTACCCAAATTTCTTTGCTTTATTTTTTTGCGCCCAAGAGACAAAGCTCCGAGTTCGAAATGCAATAAACTAATTTGAAATGTTTACATAAACCTATGTTCCTTTAAAAATTGTGTATACTGTTGTATTACGTGTCGAACTTGTTACCATTTCCAGCTCAAAAAATGGCAGCAATTCCCCAAGTAATAGAACAATGTACGAACTTATCAAACTTTAAAGGGTTACTTGATATTGCCTTGTCGAGTTCACTTGCTCGTGTGTAAGACGAAAATGTTTTTCTTGACAGCTGTTTAGATACGCATGCAAGTTACCGCCCTGAAAAGCTGGCATGACTGTCTTCAAACGGACTCCTTGTCAACGAAACGCTATTTTTTCTTCGTCGTACACACAAGCAAATAAAACGAGTCGTGGAAAAATCACTCGTCGGTGCAAGGCTTCACCTAAGCAATGTGTTCCGTCTCCAGAGTCTCCCAAATCGCATGCAAGTGCATGCAAGTATAGTGGCCAATTTACTATTAACGCATGTTGTGAATGTATCACAATTAGCAGTTCCCAACGCACATTCATCGATGTCATGTCAGGTGCAGAACATCTAATGATAATTTAAACAATAGTCTTTGCCATTAGAAATGTTGACTATTGCGGGCGATTTTCCAAAAAAGGCCCTTGTGGAAGTGGGACACAGTTTTTGAACTATGAGCTGCTGCATATTGAGGGTTATAGCGCTTGCATAAAAGTGCACGCGTCTCTCTAGCCGTCGAATTTGTTGCCCTGGGAACGGGCCTTTAGGTTTAGTCTAGGCAAAAGCACGGAGTAAAACAAAGGCAGAGGTGAAAGACACACTGCAGCGCATGTGTCAAGATTTTCTCTCCTTCTACCGGCGCCGGTCAAAATGGTTGCAATGGAAGATAGCCTGCATTAGTTAAACAAAATCAAGACCGCAAACTATTATAAGCGAACCTGGTACTTCACAGATGAATGGACTCTTTGCGGTACATGGGACGTCATTCCAACGACCATTGGCCTGCATATGTACGCAATTTTCTTTTCCAAGGTAATTGTTTGGTTCACCATCGTTCCAATTTGTGAAAGGTCCGATCGTTTTTCCATCAGGATACTTCCAGGGAAAGCCAGCATCTACCCTCGACGCGCCCATCTTAAAATCGTAGGTTTTTCCCTCTCTGAATTTTTTGAACAGAAAATCATTGATTGATTTTGTGCGAATGGCGACCAACTGTCCTCCTTTGCCCAAGTGTTGACATTCTTCGTTTGCGTGTTGGAAGTCTAAGGTCTGTGAATGATAACTGTAACACATCGTCCCAAACTGCTCTGAGGTAGGCGGACATTCTATAAATAGATCATCAAAAAATGTTTCGAAAACTCGTTGATGATTCATGAAGTGAAAAGAAATAAAGATCTTTAATCAGTGCTTGAAAACTGGAGGAAAGCTGACTGTTGGGCCTGTGTTCGGTTTCGCCTATTTATGATGTTCTGGGGCCGGTTGTATAAAAGTTTTAATCACGTTTTAACTGCAATATTGTAATTAGAAAGTAGCTAAATCTTGAATACACGATTATGATTGGTTGATATTCGTAGTTAACTGTAGTTAACTTTAACTACGTTTTTATACAACCGGCCCCTGGGCATTAAGAAAGAACTGTGTAAGGTGTTATCTCTGTTCCGTTGGTAAACATTGAAACTCCTGCAATAGGTATTTACAACTTCCCAAAAAACTGTAAAAGTATAAATCTTCTATTCTATATGTTTTTGCGCAGAGAAGTAGAATTTTCCCGTTGCCCCAAGCTCAAATGCAATGTTCGTATATCTTTGCCAATGTCTGGTTCAAAACGTCCTTTGGCTTATAGCATCAGTCAGCGTCCGCAGCATGAAACGAATTGCTTGGGCTTAACAGAAAAAGTGACGTTTGTTTTATTTTTGTGCCATTTCAGACGCCTGAGAGATCGCATACTCCTATCCTCCAGCAAGTATAAACGATCTTAAAGCACTTAAAAAAGATGGCACTGCTTTATACGGGGTGTTTGGACTATATGGAGAACATATTATGTTGGACAGATTCCTTGAAGACCTAGGCGTTTGTTTTAACGGAAATCGACGAAACAGTTGCTTCAAGTACGAAATGGCGCTCACCCCGTGGTGGTACATGGTGTTTTGACAGTGAACAACTTCAAGTTACTTGGAACATGAAAAGTGAAACAATACATTTTGGAGGCGTAAAGGCTACAGATCTGACAGAACGAATAAATCATTTAGTCCTCAACCCAAACAAGGACCAGAACAATGGAACAGAGCGGTATAGGCAAGTTCATTGAACAATTTATGGCCGAAGCGAGCAAAACCCCTACTTTACATACTTCTCTGCATGGAACAAGCTTATAACATATCATGCAAAAATTGCAGTGACCGCGTAAAATAATACCTATAGCGGCCACGAAATGAAATCTACTCCACCTAGTGTGCAAGAAATATCAACGCCCGATAATCATCATGCTAATGTGTTTGATTGGTAACAACGACCGAAGAAATGCTACGCCAAAAGTCGTTGCTAACCCAATACTAAACCTATATAACAACCCAGGTAAAAAAAGACTCTCCAAATACTACGGTACGTGTCTCAGCATTATTAAACAGGGAGGATTGTCCGACCTCAGCTGCTAAAGTCAAGCAAGTTTGTTTCATACTTGATAATTACTGCAAGAATAACAATCTTCCATTTCTTAGAAATGCAAAACATCAACTCGAAACATTAAATAGAAGAGGCTTACATTTAAATAAACAAGGCAGCTTATCAATTCAAAAAAATTTTATATAATTTACAAATATTTTAATCATTGACTTAGGGCTGTCTCGATCAATGTTGCTGAATCAGATAGAAAAGTAGGCAATCATTGCGATCTAGTGATTTTGACAGATACGACCTGCTCTTATCTAAGATGAGTTTAAATCATATTTTTAAAAAACTGAACGTCTTCACATTTGTCTATAACTTTTCTATATACTTCTATTCTTAGATGATTGAGCTTTCTATTATACCATATTTTTAATGATTTATACGATTATAAATTATTCTTGCATTTCCTGTCAATAGAGATTATAACTACCAGCTGCTTTGAATTGGCCTCTCTTTAATATTACTGGTTTTAGCTATAGTGTTATTTACTCCACGGCACTCATGGAAACCAGGCTTTACAATTAATGTTATGTTCTAATTATGTGCTGTATATTTGTATTTTAACATTTTGTAATAAGTATAATCTGATGAGCCTACCATGACTAAATAAAAGTTCAAGTTCAAATTAATTCAATCCTCAGATATTAATTTGTTTTGCTGAAAAATGGATATAGCCTGACGGCTTAGTATCTGAAACTGTGAAATTCAGCTTATGTCAATCAGTCATGAACATAGCTGGTTTTTGAAGGGGCATGCATGCCGATCAACGTGAATCATGCAGATATATAAAGGTAACAACTCTCACCTGGGCATGCCAAGGAAACTTGAACCAGGACAAAGGCAATTGCGACTGCTGCAGGCAATTTCATGTTTGACATGTACTTATGATTTCTGAATTTCAGCTGTGCATCCAACGACGTCGAAGCCAAAATGATTCTAGTTATGAGGCAAAAGTTAGTTCTTATGATTATAAGAACGTTTGCTAATGATTTTTACTTCCTCTTTCAATTAGATTCATGAATATTTTGGGCGCGAGTTCTTATGTAGAGCAGTAGCAATATCGTCATCGCCATCCGAATATCCATGAGATTGCTATGCAAAGTTTTCATGACTATACCATTCTTGATTTCTTTAGAAATTGATTGTTTTCACTAACTAGGATATCGAATATCATTGCAGTACAACGAGGAAATATTGGGCTGGCTACGCCACTGATATACAGCTGCAAAGAAATTGTAAAACGGTTTTTCCACCATGCATAAATTCTGAAAAAGCTTCTGACTGAGAACGGTGCTAACTGTTCCTTGTTAACTTCAACCAAGCTACCATATGCTTGATCTGGTTTTTTCAGTTGTACTAAACAAAAATGCCCTGTATCTACAGGTTACAAATCAACACATAAATCTCAAAAATGTCTACTTCATATCTTAATAAAGTAAACAATGTACACTTCGCGTGCATTAGATCTATTAAATGGTGAAAATGAGTAGTATAACTAAAAAAAAAATTTTTATGTGAAAAACTATACTTAATATTGTAGATTAGATGTTAGCTAAGACTACTGTAAAATTTACTACGAGTTTGAAATCTAAATCAACTTACAATTGAAATTTCTCCAGTTATTCCTTGATTTATTTTTCTCCGCAATTGGTAGGCTGACCAATATGGAATGGAAGTTTTCCCAGAGTGACTTATCAGCCGCAAAGCGTACTTATATATACATATACTGCCTGAAAATATGGAATGCTGGGAAGTCTGTTGGATCTTACCATCATGTGCCTAAAGTGACAGGTCAAGTGACGCCAAAGACCAATCGCGCAACAAAGCACTCCGCAGCACATGTACGATTTCTAAAAATAACATAATTCTAATATAAGTGCCTGTTCCGAAGCCAAGCATGGGTGAACTATTGACTTATATAGCACTAACCCAGATTACGTGCAAATTCTTTGATACAAATTCAACTGAGATTAATAGTTGTTATTCCTTCGAGAAATGCCGGTTCAAATCATAGCTAGCTAGAATCAATGCAGATTTCCATGCAGTGCAAAATGTCACACGATCAACATTTTGCAATCACCTTGAGTTGAAATGTGTCCTTTGAACCAAATCTAATGGGTGCTTTCCACTTGACAGCTGATATTCAAAAGAAAGCTATTGCATAATATCGATCATTAGAAATTTTGCACCAAACAGAAGTCCACCTGTTTAGACTACTACAAAATTGCAAAGAAAATTTGCCGACCAAAGGCTTAAGACAACATTAGATGATAAATATTTTAATATGGAATTACTTGGAAAGTCTACGAGTTCGGGTAGGTCAGGCATTGATTTTAAAACATTTCAGTTTTGGTAAAAAGTTCTACAAAATCTTGTTTAATTCAAAGTTTTTTTGCTTAGTCTTGCTTGCGGCAATGAAGAGGTTTGTAAGTATTATTGTCAAAGAAACAGGAAAAAACACTCAGTACGACAAGTCCCCGGACCAATGTAATTTGAAGTGTCTAGTTAGGCTAATGGGAAATAATTGCCCTCTTTGTCAACTAAGTGAAACCCGGATAATCTAATTCTACGCAGACCACGTGCAGTCCCAGCTTTCTGCAGAAAGAAATGGACTAGGCAAATACAACGAAAAGCTAGCCATACGCTTTTTCAGCTTTTGTGAAAAATTATTTATGCAATATGCAAAGCTATGAATTTGTAGTCTAATAAAGCGCCTTATAAAACGCTGATAACATTCATTATCGCATGACATACCCAAAATTCATTCTTCCAAGAGACTTGTTATATCTCTTATCGCATGACACACCCCCATTTCATTGTTCCAAGAGACATGTTAAATCTCATATTCAACTCATTAGCGTGATAACTAGTTATCGCCACTAGTTATCACTAGTTATCACACTATTGAGTAGAATATGAGATTTAACCTGTCTCTTGGAGCAATAAAATGTGGTTGTTTCATGTCGGCCCCTCGTGGCTGTTACGCAGCACTCGCGATGATAAAGCCCATATCACACGAGTGACCATGACTTAACCCATACATATTACACAATTTGTCCACTGTTTTAACAAAAAACAGGGAACAAGTCTAAGTCATGAAAGTAATCGCACGGCAGTAGCATGCCTTCTTTCATTTTTTTTAGTGAAAGAGAGTTAAATTATGCCTTCATTATAACGCATCACATGCTTTCGAATACTGCATAAACGAATTTCAAGAAAATCTGCTCCTACTGTAGCAAACAATTTTGCAAACAAGAAACCTGGCGAACAGACGTGGTGATTACTCAAAAATGCTCACAAAATCATTCAATTACCCGAGTATGTCCAACAACAACTTCGCGTTTAAAGTTGAACTGGAATTTGTATTGTAAATCGAGTTCCACGCGGTTTCTATATCAAGTTCATTATACTTTAGCGCACAAAATAATTACACAAAAAGTATGTTTCTTTCGATTTTCTGATAATATTTATCATAATGATATTGTTAACTAGATGATGGGTAGTCATTATAGCATCCCTGTCAGAAGATATACAATGATTTTGATAAGGTTACTGAAAAGATGTTGTGAATGATATGGCTCATGCTATTTGATCAGCGACAGAAAAAAATGGGCTTATTTTGCATTTACAGTTTTAACTTTAGTGCACTCTCTAAGTTTTTACTACAACGTCTGTTCGAAACTCTGCAGCATTACGACGAGTGGCCAAAATTCATATGAGTCAGTCACACATTCGTTCATGCAGTCGTATGTACAATTTCTAGGGGGTGCGCACAAACATTTTTCGTGCCACTTTCTATTAAAACATCAAAATGACAAAAGATCAGCTTGGAGTTAGTATATATAGTAGAATTGGGTTATCAAGTAGGTTACAATTGTTGGTTTAAAGTCGGTTATTAGTTTGCTTTCTAATTGTTTAATGCTGGTTGCAAGCTACCATGAGGTGTGCAAGTTTTATTCATGCATGTTTACGTTGCAAACGATTACGTTTCAAGTTTTAAACCATAGCTAGCTAAAATCTGTTTTAAGGTAGATTTCCATTCACTGCAAAACGTCAAACGATCGACATATTGCGATCGCTTTCTTTTGAAATGTGTCGTTTGAATTACATCTAACAAAACGCGTTCCGCTTGAAATGCAAAATATCTGTAGCGCGACATTTTGCACTGAATGGAAATCCGCCTATAGATTTTTACGAGTACTTTGGAAATTACCATTGAATAGAAACTTTTACTATTAAAAACATATTATCAACTAATAATTGCTTTCATTATAATTAGTAGGAAAGTGTCCTAATTCAGCTATTTGAAAAGATTGTGACTCTATATTTACGACAATTACGACAATATAAAAACTGGTCCTAAGGCATGATTGCAGTACACCGAGGTAGTATCGTGTTTGTTCGTCACGAATTTAGCGGGTCAACCATGCATAACAAATTGAAAACGATGTGTCGGTTGTTGTATATCTGCGTCATACCTCTGACCTCCTACTGATAACCAGTCCTAAATCTCCATTGTGAACAATTGTAGGATGGCATTGACCTGCAAAAGCTAATGCAAAGACAGTGGCTCAGGAGCGTAGGCAGGGCCCATTCTCAGAAGGTGCCACCATGGTTAGCGTATAGCGAGAAAATTTTGAAAATTTCAAGGCTTTAGATCGCAGAAAATGACCATTTTTCAGCACTGTTCATTACGTAATCGTTACTTCTGCCATTTGTTTGACCTATATTATTTTAGTTTTACTACTGCACTCGACCAGGCAATCGAGGTCTTAAGGCCCGTTTACACGGGCGATATCGATTTTCGATGTGTTGAACGATGTGAAAAAGTGGATAACTGGCGAATATACTTGGTGCAACAATTTTGCTAATTCACTCGCCAGTAAACCTACTCGATCACATACGCTAAGAGGAGAAATATCCCAGCAAATATCGCCCCCGTAAACAGGCCTTTAAGTTTGTTTTCCAACTCAACTCTACTGCAGCGTAACGTGACGTATTTCTTGATCACGTGAGCACCAGAGCATAGCTAGCCACTTTAGAACAAAGAGATGCTCTACGGTACGCTAGAGTGCAGTTGATTTAGAAATCGGCCTTTTTTCTAACTTTAACGAAGCGACCAAAAAGGCTATTCTGCGCTCACTAGAACTTGCATATCGCTTGGAGATCTTAATGGAGATTTTGTCTATATCAAACTTCGGCAGCTCATTCTCGCGTGCGGCGATGAAGAGGTTTGTAAGTATTATCAAGTTTGTTTTCCTGTGTTTTTAATACGCCTTGTCAACTACTTGAAACCTGGAGAATCTTATCCTATGCAAATCGTGTGCACTTCAAAGTTTTTGAAGAAAGAAATAGGACTGGTCACCTTCGAAACAACGTTCGCTACGGAATTACGGCTCTTGTAAAAAATTATTTACGCAACAGGCAAAAGTGATTTTCTAATTTAATATGGCACATTATAAATAGCTGTTAACAATTAATTTTACAAAATTTGTCCTTTTTTCAACCAAAGATACCAAACATTGTTAAGACATCAACGCAATTGTAAGGCAGTGGCATGCCTGTACACCCTTTTCTGTAAAACATAGTCAAATTACGCCTTCTTTGTGACGCAACATATAGATACCTATCCGTGCTTTCGAATAGATTCAAGAAAATTAAGCAAACATTCTTGCAAACGCCAAATTGACGTGGTTTTACTCAAACACACTTACATAATTATTTTTTTACCCGAGTACGTCGAACGACAACTTTGCGTTGAAAATTGAACTGGGATTTGGATTTTGAGTCGTGTTTCCAGCGGTGTTTATAACAAGTTCATTATAATTTAGCGCACATAATATAATGCAACAAAAAATATGTGACATTCAATTTTATGATAATATTTATCAGAATCATATTGTTAACTATATAATGGGTTTTCATCATAACATCCCTGTTTGAAGTTATGGAAAGATTTTGATAAGGTATGTGTAAAGATGCTATGAATGATATGGCACATGCTTCTTGATCTGGGATACAAATGAAATGAGCTTTATTGTCGCATTTACAGGTTTGACACAACTTGCTGTACTTCAAAAGTTTTTAAACATTTTCGCCGAAAGTGAGAGTCAAAAATGGAAAATATCCGGGCCTAGGTAAAGAATTACAGAGATATTAGAATTTAAAGTAGTAATGATTACAACAAGATTTCCTTAAGAATGTGAATTATAACAGTTATAATAATATACAAGAAAACATTACTCGACTGTGATTGGCTGGTTTCAGTGCATTTAATCCCAAACAGCACTGCAAAATCTGTAACAACAGTGCAAAATCTGTAACAAAAGTGCAAAAATCTGTAACAACAGTGCAAAAATCTGTAACAAAAATCAAAATACAATTTTTTT
>JAODVQ020323107.1:0-31263 GCA_025400075.2 Phenganax stokvisi
TTGGCAGATTTATTTTCCGCACGGAAAATTCCGCCTAGTGGAAAACAGGCTTTAGAGGTTAAAGTCAAGTGCGCCAGGTCAAACGTAATATGAAAATTAAAAATTTTCGGGATTTTATTGAGTGACCTCTTAAAAAAGGGTGACCGCTTATTGCAGCGCCTCTTATTACTGGTTCAACTGTTTGAATGTTTGTCAAAGACTCACGTTACCAAATTTGAAAAAAAGTTCTGGCTTAGCCTTATTAATGTAGATTGTTCTTCAAACTTTATCGTTTCTTGAGAAGTGAAATGGTTTTCAAATACGCAGGAGTCCAAATTTTAGGGAAAAAATAGTATCCACTACTGGTATACAGTTTGCCATCCCATCACTCACTGTAGTGTATCACTTAAAGTATGTTTTTATTTCAAATCAAGTTATACTGTTGATTTTGGTTGATGAAAATAGAGAAAATATAATTGTTACAATGTATTAAAAGTTTAAAACCTCATTGTACCTCAAACATGATCATTTTAGAGACATCCGCATGCCTGTGCCTGGTCACATCTCGTAGAATCTGCTACTCAGTCTGACGTAGGTCTGGGGCCAGTTGTTCGTACGCTGTTTACCTAGCTTAAACGGGGGATAAGTCAGAATTCACAAACACTCCCACACTTCTTCTAAGCTTTTAAAGTCATATCTTATTTAATAAAACTATGGGCAAGTGCATAATATTTGTATTCATTCAAAAACTTTTCAATTTCGTTGTTCAAGAAAGACATAAATACAATGTATATTTTGAACTTATACGCCGTTTTAGGTAAACGGCGTACGAACAACCGGCCCCTGAAGTCTCCGCGCTCCTTTAAGTTCAAAGTGTATCTTAACTGATGTGTTTTGAATGCTGCAGCAAAAGAAGGAAATTGCTGGCAAGCCACGGAAAAAAACAGCTCGGCATAGAACTCGCGAAACACCTGACAAGGCGAAAACTGGTGTCAAGTTGTATCTTTTCATGCTCTTTTTTAATTTTACGTTGCCTTTTTTGTTCCATACTGTGGCAACGATTTTTGCGTATCTAACAATAACATCTGTCTACAACGTTTCCTGGACTGGAAATGCCGCACAATTCTTGGACTGTATAGCTAATATATATATATTCTCTTGAATACGCTTTCTGCAGTAAGAAATCATGTGTTAAAATGTATATTCCTTAATTATCATTTTCTTTCTGTACATAGAATCCAAACAAGAAGCCGAAGAAAAAACGTAAGAGAAAGTCTATAGCTGCGAAACTTGCAAGATATAACGGGGAACTTTGTGATCTTCCTGTGACGTATGTTGAACAAGACAGAAGGAAAGTCTCAGCTACTTTGACTCTATTTGGTAAAAAACCGCATGTGAATGAAGAATGCGGTAATGTCACAACGGAATCTTCATCTGGACGTGAAGTGGTACTTGATACTTTGAGTGAAAATAACTCATCTTTGGGTAAAAAATCTTCATCCAACATACCCAGGAAAGAACTAGTTTCAGCTGCGAAGTCTTTGTGTACAAGAAGTTCTTTGTGTAAGGATCATTTGTCTGATACACAGGGGGACAAACTACCTCTGGAAGAATCGTCTTTTCATGAAGAAAGTTCATGCAGTACACGGGAATCAGCGTTAGTTAAAAAATCGTCATCTTTGTCTGGGGAGAATTGGTTTAATATTAAAGGAAGCAAACCGATGCTTGATTGTGAAGAATCTTCATCTTTATGTGACGAAAGATTATTCCTCATTCAAGGGCAAGACATCGAGATGGATTCAGAAGAACGGTCATGTTTAGATGAGCTAAGTCCATTTGACATGCTGGAATCAGCGTCAGTTAAGAAAATCCCATGTGATGAAGCTTCACCTAATATACAAGAGCAAGAAATGGCAATGGATCGCGAAGAATCGTCATCCTTATGCGAAGAAAGTTCATTCGATAAACGGAAATCAGGGGCTGCTGCGAATTTTTTATGTGGGGAATCTTCATGTAGTGTACAAGAGCAAGAACCAGGGGTTGATTCAGAAGATTGCTCTTTATGTAAAGAAAGTATGCCAGTCAGTTTAATGAAACGACTTCAAATGATCATTAGAAATAGCAATTACCATGGGGATAGCAGGAAATACGTTAGTGAGTCGTGTTCGTCTGAAAGTACTTTAGAAACACATTATAGTTTGTCAAAAGAACGTCCATCGGTTTTGAAATGTGCTGCGTCTTCTTGAAATAAAACCCCAAGTTGCAACGATTTTATTCTCTTGCTTACGTTACAATATTTTTGTAATCTAACAACCTTTCTGCTTACCAATGTTACCATATTTTCTGTGTTTTCCTGCCGTTCTAAGTAAGCAAATGGTCCCAGGTGTTGTTTTCAAATGTGTAGAATTCTTGTGTTGGTTATGAAACTGCTTTTCATTGGTCCTAGTTGGGTTTTCCCCATTGACATATATAAATCTGGACTGCTGGCTTGGCGTCAAAAAGCGTGGTCCTACAATCATCCACAAAATATATTGAGACTTTCGAAATTTACCCCCTTCCCCCCCAATTTCAATGTTGGAACGCTCGTTGTTTGTGAGAAAAGGACAAACTGACAGTAAAATAACAACAGCATTCTCAGCGGCAAATTTCCAGCTCACAAAACAAAAATTTAAGCATGTAGTTCTTGACAACAACATTGAAATAGGGGGAGGGGTGTATTTGTCTCAGATATTTTGTGGACGATTGTAGATGGCCGAAAGTATGAGAGTGTTTGCTTATCAAGTCGGCTGCTGACCAGTATTGATGACTTTATTGAAGAGCCAGCAATGTCGCAATGTATATGTATCTCAATGGTCGCAATACTCTCATATTCGTCAGCCTTCGTGACTTTTGATTGACCACGCAAGCGTCAAGTCAAAAAGCATAGGAGCAAGCAGTCCAGATGTATATATGTCAGTGGTTTTCCCACGAACATGGCAAGTTTCAGCAACTAACTTTGTTACAGAATGTGACATATCTTCACTAAAAGGGTTAGACTTACCACTAAAACACTTCCAAGTTAAATACAACTTTGTTACATAATCATGGATAGTCTGCGATTACAGAAAACCAAACTTGACTAGGGATCATGTTCTTCACGGATTTCAGTGCATAGGATTCAGACGCAAAGAAGTGGGTCTGCTGAGAGTCGCATAGTATGTGCAGTGTGCTTTTAATATAAACAGCAGCAAGCTCGGGTTGAATGCTCGTGTGTCGAAGACTTAAGAAAAGTAATTTTATCTTATATTCTATGACTCTAAATTTCTCCCGTCGATTGGCTTTCGCACGAAAGATAGAAAGTGGGCTAATCTCTTTCAGGTAAGCAAACAACTCGCAACCCGAGTTTGCTGAACAGTTTGTATTTAAAAAAATAACTAGTTGCCCTGCTGTACTCATGTTACAAAAATATAAAGCTTTTCCATTCGACTCCGGGTTCAAGGTTTTTTCTTGTTCAACATAGGCTTGGAACGTGTTGATGGTACTGCCGATGAGGTAAGATTTTTGGATGTTTTCAGGGCAACTTTTGCTTGACGTGCGCCTGCGTTCTGCTTTGCTGCTGATTTCGCATTTCGGCTCACTGCTACACGATTCAACGATGCTATTTTCGCTGAAAAGATTAAATCGAAATGATCACATATTTTCGATCATTGCTTACTATTTTCAGTTCAGTCGCTTTACTTACAGTAAAGCAAATTTTGTTCTCCGTCATCAAAAAGTTCCCTTTGAAAAGCAAATTTCATAGCAGATTTGTACTTGACACATCTTCAAACCAATCTTGTATTCCAGGTTCCCCGCTGCTGCGGGAGTGATTTTCAAACAAAATCTCCCCGCCCGGGAGGACAAAACCGTAGGAATAGAGAAGGAAGTATGAAATTGCATTTTCTGTTTGTATGCTTTTACACTGCATAAAATACAGATTCAATTTATCCTTGGGGTGGTGCTAGCCGCTCTACTTGCGAATACAGAGTATATTTTTAAATCCTTGTTAAATAACTGGATAGTGATTCTTTAAAACATTCGTAAAATTTTCCATTGATCGTTATAAAATAAGATTACGATTAATAATTATAACTAAAGGCCGCTATGTCTATCTCGTTATTATCCAATATTAGGAAAATTTAAACAACCACCATTCAGCTCGTGTACAAGAATGGAAACTTACCCAGGAAATCAGGGTTAGTTTCTTCCAATCCATTTAAGAGAGGAGTGTAAGTCTTGCAGGCGTGAGAACTCGTGACATCGTCATGTTCTGAAAAATGTGATTTGTTCAACAATGGCATTGGTCAATCGTCAAACGTGTAGAGCTTAGATAGATCTTTATAACGAGTTATACGATACAGAATCTTTTTACTTGACGTTCAAGACGCTCTTCAAACGGCCGGCCCCAGAGAGGTATTTCGATAGAAACTCATGATAAACCTATCATGAATATCGAAATATTTTTATGAAATTTTATCTTTATGTCATCGTTTTCTATAACACTAACACTTATTCATACGTCATGTGTACGTAGACTTATACCATAAATTGTTTAAATTGTTCTAGTTCTACCACGTTAAAATGTAATACTCACTTTCAACATGAACTAAAATGTAAGCTCGGCGATATTCAAGATATTCGCTAGCAAACTGATCAGGCGGTTTTTCATTCATGCATGTTATGACACCAGTTTCATCGGCTAAATCTATTAATTCTATACAAGATAATCATGAAAAAACAATTGTAGCGACAGAAATTTGCATCAAGAGTTAGTACTACTTTACGTGTCTTTAGATTTTTTAACGCAATTTCTTCACCACAATTTACCATTTTCTCTACACTTGCATCGTTTCTTTATATTTTCTATAAGCATAGCACTTTTACAATTTGGGTTGAAGAGCTCTTGTTCAGAATCTTGAAAAAAAACTAACTAGCTATCAGCTATTTTTATATGTTATCAACCACGGAAATTCAATAAATTCTGACAAGCTATACTGAATTTAGAAGAATTACCTCCAAAAAGAACCTCAATGAACATTGCACATTGGTATCCTTCATTGAACCAGCTACAAATACAAAATTATCGAAAAGTAAAAACTCGAAAAACAAACTGTTGAAAGTTTTGCAACAACAAACACTTTCCCGACGCCCTTTGCAAGCATTGCATTAATTTGTTCCCACGTGGTTCCCACCACTAAGAAATTTTCTGAACGAACAGAATTTATTATTAATGTTCAACTCAGCAAACTTGAATACAGACTGCGCTGGAGACAAATGTTTCGTGAAAGCTCAGAAAATACAAGCTTCTCAGTTACACAGACAAATACCCAACCACAAACACTTTTCGAAGCTATTGAACATTCATGTTTTGAAAAACCTTGCAAAGTACTAGATGTTAAATTTGAACAGCTAGAATCATCATTACAACTTTTAAAAGAAGAAGTGAAGAAAGTAGTTAAACAATATACAATTAAACTCATCCCTCAAACCTCTCCCAACAACAAAGAGAAGCGCTATCTAAACTCCTGACGATGAAGAAAGATCGACTAATGAGAATCTCGGTATGCGACAAAGATGGTGAGTTGTAGTGATGAATTCGGATCCAGACGACCAGCTAATGGAAAAACATCTGGGAAATGAATTCCTCTGCCAACCTACAACGGACTTGACAAAGCGGAATATGAGATAAATGAAGTCTGGGAGTACGTTGGACGTAAAAACAAATAGGTGAAAGATGCATCGCGAGATTAAAAACAAGAGTCAATGCCCAGTCATCTATCTACTAACGAAAACACATAAGTTCCGCAACAACATACCAACATCCGAACCTGATTCCATTAAAGTCCGACCGATCATATCTGGTTGTGGAGGTCCGACTGTCAATGGCTCATACAAGTCATATGTAACCCACTTCTCCAGTTCGTAAAAGCTCATCTGCGCAACACAGAACAACTGTTGAGAAACCTGCGCTATCTAATGGTGTCGGAGAACTAAAGAATAAGTTTCTGTTTAGCTTATACCGAACGGATACCGAATTTTTCGAAAGGATAGAGAAAACGGTAAGCGTGGCGGTGGTGTTTTATTAGCTGTAAAAGATTCAATTACAACTGAACTATTCCAGTATAACTCTGGTTCTCCAGAACTAACAAGTGCCGTGATCAAGTCTTTGTATATGATTTGAATACATTTGTGCATTTTGCCAAGCAAGCAAAATTTAAAGACATTATTATACTCGGTGACTCTAACTATCCATCCATCAGTGGTTAGATGGATCTGGTTTCATGACTCATCACTCGACACGGCATTTACTGACATTTTACTCGAGGGTGGACTTCTCCCACTAGTCAACTCACCAACCAGAGGACAAAACACCAGCCTTCAACAAGTACTTTGCTTCCGTATTTCTTCCTAAACCCTCCATTTCTCTGTGCTTTACACCCGCACCAAAACTGGACCAACTGAATACGATTACTGTGACAGTCGAGGAAGTTAATGCATTTCTGTCCAACCTATCGACGACAAAGGCTACACGTCCAGATGGAATTTCAGCCATGCAGACTAATGGAAGAGTATTCAGGAGTGCTTGCTCCCTCTAGCTCTAACAGCGTTATTCAACCTGTCATTACCTCTCGATAAAGTTCCAGCAGAGTGGAAACAAGCAAACGTTGTTCCTGTCCTTAAAAGTGGCGACCCCCATGTCATCAGTAATTATCGACCAATCTCTTAACTGTCACTGATTTCAAAAGTCCTTGAACGCGCAATCTATGACCGAGTATCTGCTTTTGTTAAAGCTCTATTACATGATCAACAACACGGTTTCCGTTCAGGTCGGTCCTGGATTACTCAACTCCTTGGTGCTGTCCACAAAGTGGTCAAAGCACTTGACTCTGGGAAAGAAACGAACATGATTTACCTCGACTTTACCAAAGCATTTGACTTGGTTCCACACGATAAACTACTGTTTAGGCTTCACCAGTTTGGGATCCCTGGTACACTCTTGAACTGGTTTTCTGACTACTTGGAGGAGCGAATGCAGCGTGTGGAAGTTGACGGTTTCTCTTCTACGTATCTGGACGTAACATCTGGAGTTCCACAAGGCAGCATCATCGGGCCTCCGCTTTTCCTGATATAAGCAAACGATCTACCCGAGTCGGCAAATTGCAGTTTGGTGCCTATGTTTGCGGATAACAGCAATGTTTTTGATTTATTGACAATTCACAAGACAGCGACCTTCTGCAATATGACATTGCTTCGCTCTGTAGCTGGTCATCTACTTGGGACTGACTATAAATTTAATCTTAAAGAAAAGCTCGGTAATAAGGTTTTCCCGAAAGAAATCCATACAGCCAGAGTGCTACCTTAACAACGAACTAATCCCGTTCAATTCCACTCATCGAGATCTAGGCATCGACATAAGCAGCAACTTAAAATGGTCTCATCACATCCGAAGTGTTGTAGCGAAGGCCAACCGTATGCTCAGCTTTCTACGACATAACTGTGTCTATTTAACGGATGTAAATTGCGACGCACATTATATCTATCGCTTGTTCGAGCTCAGTTATGCTATGCAGGTAGTGAAATTTGAGCACCACAAACAACGTCGAAAGACATATTGTGTATCGAGAGTGTGCAACGACGCCGGCGACTAAATTTATTCTGCAAAACTACAAGTTAAGGTGCGCAGCACGCCTGATCGTACTTAATCTTATTCCAATGTCTTACTGGTTTGAAATAAAGGAAACAACGTTTTTCTTTAAATGCAGAGTAGGATATTTTGATCTAAAACTCGAGCATAATGTTGTTCAACCAGCTCATCACCAGACTCGCTTGAACTCAGCCAACAAGCTTCGACCTAACTTATGCAGAACATCTTTCTTCAGAAACTCTTACTCAAATAGAATATTTCTGATGTGTAACAACCTATTATCAACAATCAAATCATCCCTAACCTTCTCGTCGCTCAAAAGTAAACTAGCTCTATCACCACTACCATGAGAAGTTGAGATTGGATTTTGATACTGATCGACCAAGAACTTGGATGTCTTTGTGCACAAAGTATCGTTCCTTTGAGAATACCTGCATGTTGTTCGTAATTTTTTTGTGCTGTTAGCAGAGGACGTTAACGCACGTTCCGTCACCTTACATGACGCAGGGACATGCGGAGACGATTGTCTTGCTATTGACCTGTCTTTCTTCATTCCTTGTCCGGCATGATCTCGCTCTCGTGTGGGGTGTCGTAACTTGCAGTGGCGTCTGATTGTCGTTATTGTTGTTGCCGTTGTTGTCATTGTTACTGTTGTTGTCATATGATGGTTGTATACCACTGAGGACGATAGTCATGGCAAAAAATTCACGCGATACACGTTTCGATTTATGCATCCTACAAGTCGTTTGCCGCAGCTCTATTCACCGGTGGTTGCAGTAATGCTAAAAATTTTAAATGTTTATTTAAATAATCATTTTCTATATTTTGTTACAAAAACATAAGAAGGTACTACTTAGATTATTAGATAAACTGTCAAGTTACATTAGTAAAGCATGTTAATATTATATGCATGCTAGTAGAAATAGTTTTGGTGGGACTTAAATTGGAACTTATCTAAGTTCTGTTGTCCTTTCCTTCAATCAATGGTTATTATATTTTTTTATCGATTGTAAAGTTAATAAAAAAAAGATATCTGTGTATAAAATGATTAAAAGATAAAAAATAAAAGAAAAAAGATCGATGGAGTTCCCTCGTGGTGCTAGTTTGGGCCAGCAGAACGCCACCATTAGTAATTTGTTCAGAACTTTTTGTTCAGATGTACAACTACTCAAGTGATCCAGATTCTAGTAAGCAGTTCTCTTCGCTATTTGTATGGTCATTTACCGCCACATTTGGATTCTCAACCTGCTCAAATTCATCCAGTCGAGAGGGAGTGGGAAAGACTTTAAAAATGACCACACCGATTATGATGATGACGAAGGACACAATATAAAGACCAGAGAACTATATAAAATATGGCATAGATTGCATAATAAAGAAACATCAGCAATAAACTTTCCTCTGTCGTACTAACGGTACGTCTTGCTTTCATATAATTTACTGGGCTGTAATATTCATCTTTAAATTACGTTTCTGCCAGGCTCCCCAGTGCAACAATCGCAACCAATGCAACCCTTCACAGCTGAAAAGTATGCAACTGAACAACTCACCACATAGTTAAAAAGATACAAACCAGCAAGCAACGAATAAAAGTCAGCAGTTAGCAACATCAGATTAACCAGAGTCGCGCTGCTATATCTGAACAACACCGGCATCAGGATGTAAAAGGAAAACATTGAAAAGACACTGAGACAAAGGAATAGTACTAAAAAAAAAAACAACTTCACTTGGACAGGTGTGTGAATGATTTGATAGCGCATGCCTAAACTAAAAAACCCTAGGTGTAAACCTGGGATAGGAAATAAAAGAGAAAACTCGACATCCCAAATTTTCTTCTTAAATACCAGGCCAACTTCTGGGGGGAAAAGTAGCTACGTAAGCACAAAGTCTAAAACTCTGCAAGACCAGAAATCACAGCAATTCGCTAAATATGGCATTTTGGGGTTACAAAAATTCATTCTTACCAAGTTTGTAGTTCCAAACAATGCTTGCTATCATTTCTTTTTCAAACAGAATCCTGTGAACCAACAGTGGTAAAGCATTCAATAGATTAATGTATACGAGTCATGAATATATTTCTAATACATGCATTCCACCCTCATCAGACAATACTTGTAGTAATATTTCTACAATTACAGATGATTGAAATCCGTGGTTTGGGAACTTCAATATTTATCAAGTAAACAATAAAACGCACTTGAAGGATGCATACCTCCTGTAGTGTGTCTTTAGATAGTATGCTGCAGTTTGACTACTCATCACTGAGAAGTCTTATCAGTTTGCATTTCAATAGTGCCATTGATTATACAATATGTTTTCATAATTTTTCCATGAAACGCATTTATTCGATATTATTGTCTCGCAACGTAAAGACTTCATTTTAGGACAGGTTCTACCCTAATCTAAACATGCGTCAAAGCATCACTTCCTCACGGAGAAAAAATACATACAGACTAATGCTAACTATTACTACTTTGTCGTTACGTGTGTATTGTGTTTTTTGCCATTTGAGTATTAATTGTAAGAAACTCGCGGTTTTGACTGACTTGGCAATCAAACGAGAAGCTGTCATGGTCAGCTGCTATGCAGTCAGTATTGCCAGTAGTTCTACAAGCGCCTCCCATAGAAGTGATGCATTGCTATATGTTCACTTAATGACATCCGCCCAATTATATTTATTTCTTGACAATATAATTCTTACACATTGGCTCCAGAGAGAAAACAAGCAAAAAATGACATCATTCCCAAGAACTCGGTGACAGTGGATGTTTTCACAACAACTTCGGCAGCAACATTGCTAGCTCCATACCCTGCTGCGCCTGCTATTACTAGAATATCCCCTAATAACTCTCTGTGTGCACTGCCTGTAGAAAAGAAAGCAAGCGAAATGAAAATTGATAGGAATCCTGATTTGGGATAAGGATTGTACAGCAAATTAGGCTTTCATGATGTATAATTGATACGCAGGGTGGATAAACGTAGGCTGTATATACGTAGGCTGTTGCACGCCAAATATTCAGTCATTATATTTAGAGCTGCTTCCAATAAATCGATTAATCGATTTTTTTGCAATCGATTTTGCCTAAGAGTTATCGTATAATCAGATAATGTATAACACCACACAGTACGTTGCGGGAATGTATTAATTTTAGTCCGAATTAGAAATATTCTAGCCTAATTTTGATATATTTTCTTAGTCATTTTATGCATTGGTGTCTTTGGTGAAGTGTTTAAGCGCGGCAAAGTGCGTAATCTATGGATTTGACAAACGTTCATTTTTCACGCAGATTCAAAACGTTTATACTGACGGGTACAACCCACAAATATTTAGTAAAAACACTAATTACAAACCACCGTTTTTATATCAATGATGTCCTAAACACGATTAATCGATTTAATCGATATTTTCTTAACGATTAATCGATTACGATAATAAGCCGATGGGAGCAGCTCTAATTACATTATTACAAAGAGCGACAAAACTCGTTAGTTTTCAAATGAGAATTGCAGGGGTTTTACCAAGACACAACTTCCTGGCTACCGTTACTAAGAATAGGATTTGAATTAACAACTTGTAAAAGACAAGTAATTGTTTATTTCTTGCGGCAATGATGTAGAGAAAAGCAGAATTAGAAAAGGACCTTTTTCAGTTTTAAGTAAAAATCCGACATTTTATTCAATATTTCATGTTCAGCAACCTGTTGCTGAGAGCATGAAATATTGCTGATACTTGCAAAAATGTACTATTATTATTATATCAATATTAGTATTACTATTGAGGGTCACAGCAGGGCACTGGCCACAGGCTCTTAGAGTCACTCTCATGGAATAAAGCTGATTCAATCATTACTTATGGTGGTTTGAAAATAACACATGGACGTAAAGTAGCTCAGACTCTACAATAGCAAGTTGTCTCTTTAATGACTTTGTTTACTGCCATACATATTTACAACATAAATATCTTGGGGGTGACAACCCTAAAATTTCAAAGGCATGGGAGTGTAACTGCCATGTCATAAGTAGGCAAGCTTCTTTTTTATTGCACTGCTTTTCAAATCCTTGCCAGAGTAAGGACAGGCTCTACTAGAGTAGAAATTGGTTCTTGTACTGCAGTTTTGATGCACCAACTAGTAACTGTTGATGCACCAACTAGTATGTTAGTTTATCAACTACAAGATTTTATACTATACCGGGACTATGACTTCGTGATCCATTAATATCAGCCCAGACTAAAAATCCTATCCCAGCTAAACAAATAGCAACTCCAAAAAAATGAACAGGTCTGTATTTAGCCTTCAATATTAACATAGACAAAATCACCACAACTGGAATGCTAAGACAATCTAAAAGCTAATAAAAAACAAACAAATCACATCTTTACTTCTGTTGTGTGAAAGTTAAGGCTAAGAGATGGATTAGGAAACACTGGGGTAACTAGCAGACAACAGAAAATTGAAGTCAAATTGGCAGTTTTTTTCCTTTACCAATTTAAGTCCTATTGTACAAAGATGTATTCGTATACCTGAACACTAGTGAGGCTGGTGTATTCATAAGCTGTATACACAGCAAAATTTGCTTCAACATCAATCACAGCAATTATTATATACTTCCACCATCTTTCTTTCACCATTTTCATAGTTTTTCTGTTGTTGTATGCAATTTGCGAAGTAAACACCAAAGCAAGCAGCAGATAGAGTAAAAATGCTTGGAGAGCAGGAATTTTAACACCACAATCAGTGACTAGTTTTTGACTTCCGACTCCAGCTGCACACAACAGCAAAGACAAGAACTGTCCAGACATTATGATGGCAAAAAATCTCCTGAATACAAAAAAACAACCCAAAAAAGTGAAACACAAAATTTTGAAAAATAAAAATCTGAGACACAAAACATTACCAATGGACCAACATTATACATCCCCCCCCCCCTTTATTACCAGTTTTTGTCAACTGAATCTTGCCTCATTGAAATGCATTGCCGAGATTTCTCAATAATCATCAATGAATGAGAATGTATGAAACGAGGTAGCTCTTCAAATGGCAACCACATAGCACGGGCAATCCATAATTAGATTCGATTAATATTAGGCTATGGGTTGTTTTCAATCATGTGATTTTGAGATTTTAGATGACAGGCAAATATGTTAAAAATGGCCGTTAAATAATTTTTAGTTGACTTCAAAGACAGTTTAAGACACAAAGCCTTGATCCCTTTTTAATTTATTGCAGTACACACCACTCAAATGGGAAAAATCGTCAACAACATTGTTGACCTGCCCCTCAGTTGGTTAAAAAATCATGTTATTGCAAACAAGCTATAGATAAACTGTTAAATCGGGAAGCGGCACAGTGTTTGATACAGAATGGTAATATGTTGCCAGGAGTAGGTTTGAATCCTACCAAATTCGTTAATGAATTTTTTTCCTGCTGTGGAGACATTCTACGGAGGGTTAGGGAAGGTTAGGGTTAGTTTTCAAATGTTTAACTGCAGAAGAAATAAAAACAAATATTCTAAACCTGCGCAGTACAACTAGCAAAGCAATATTGTGATACTGGTGCGTTACAATTATAAATAGCTATTTTGTAGGTGAAAACCAGTATTGAATGCTTAAAGTTAAAGGTATCATCAATAAATTGATAGTGCCATGATTTTTTCAGTGAACCTCAGCTAATGTCCAATAGAAAAATAAATCTATTTATCTTCGTATACAACAAGTATCTTGGAATAAATTCTCTATTGGGTAACAACTGCGGTTCACCTCAAAATTTAGCAACATTATATGATCTCCACTTTTTTCCCGACCTTCTACGAAGTAGAGGCCAAACATTACTCCAACGCTCACGTATTTTTTGGCAAACGGAACTCCCTTCTGAAATTGTATTCATGCTAAATCTTTGCACATATAAACATTCACTTTGATGCGGTTCAAAACTTGTACATCCTGTCATTTCCATGCTCTCAAGTAAATTTTCTTCAATTTGTTCACCGATCGATCTCCATTATGATTATAGCCCATTGAACTAAAAATACATGATGGGAAGTTGGGAACTGTCCGAGGTCAGCCCTAGTCTTTCCACGCAACCGAACCACGGTCAAAATATAAAACTAATATACACGGATATGCACGCTCGGAAAAAGAGACGAACTTGGAAAAAAAACTACGCTCTTGCTGAATAAAAATAAATTTAATTAATATTAGTTTGAGGATACACAACATGTAGTTGTTATTGCAAAGCTTTCTGTCCGTTAACCCGGACCTTAATCCAGTGCAAGGTCCAGGTTAACGACCATAAGCTTTGCCATAATAACTATAGGTGTTGTATCCTCAAACTAATATTCATTTGTTGTTTTCGCCATGCAAAACTACAAGAATCTTACAAATAAAATTGGTCAAAATCTCAACCACTGTGATGTCAACCCACTTCATTTGAAACCCCCTGATATGAAAATGTGGCTTGTTACTGGCCAGTATGTATGTAACAAGATTGGCTTTGGTAGAATTGGTGGCATGGTGTACGATTCTACCCTGGCAAACACGACGATCATGGTGCAGCCTAAACTTTTTATCTTATCCCTCATTCAGCTTCCTTCTTAGTGCTTTGTTCACTACAGGGTTTGAGGATAGAAAATTTCTCACAGGATTGCAAAACCATGCATCCCACTCAGTGGAAACCTGAAAAGATAGACAATAGTACCCAAGTAATGTTTGTAGTAAATGCCATGCATATTGTGCAAAACCCAGACTGGAAATTTTGCATTGCATGGCGAAGATATTTTGGTCACAATTTTGACACGGTGGTTTCGCTCTTTGAGAGCAACAAATACTAAGTGGAGCTAGAGCAGTTTAGCAGACACCTTATGCAGGTGACCATCCAAAAAGTGTATTAGGAATGCTGAACCAGCAATGCCCTAGCCCTAACCTTGTGTCCGCTGTTAAACTGCACTCTAGCATAATAAATTGTCAATCTCTGTAGTGCATTTCTGAGGCTTCCAGTCCAGCGCTGAATGTATTTCAAAAAATAGATTTTGTATTACGTACACAATACATACATTTAACTGGACTAAATAAGCGTAAATGCAATACAGCAAGATATATTACAGTTCTTAACTTATATTAAATACACTGAAGTTTTTAAAGAATCCAAAGAAACATTTAAAATTCAAATTGTCCTGAAAAGCTTTGAGACATCATCCACACGAGACAAAAATTAACAGTTCTTCGGAGTTTGAATGTCTAATAGAACAAACTTATTCATATTTAAATCGTATAAATTCAGCATGTATATCACAGTTACTGGTCGTTTTCATATTCTTTGGGATCTTTTCTACTCAGACGATGGTTTTCTTTCTTTGCCCAATTTATCACCAAGAAAGCCGAGATAAAAGCAGGCACAATGTAACCAATTGAAGTGGTGAAACGACGCACAACATTTGGACCACTCTTCACAAAAAATCCAGCGAAAGCACGTTGTTCAAACGGAGATAACGAGTAGGTGATCATGTTTTTGGCTTTTATAAGATTTCCAAATTCTTTATGACCCATCTTGTGCGAGAATTAGCGAAATTTTATGAACAATTTCTTGATAATTTACGTTGCATATGGGATTCTTAGTCAAGCAGAATCGACTTTGGACGTGAAAAGGACTATTTGGATATGTGGATTGTGGATGGATAATGAGGAGCGACGAGAGACAACTAATGATAAACCAAAGAATAATGATTAACATCAATGGTATTCTGGGAATAACAATAGTATTCTGTGGATAATAAATAGGTAATGGCGTTCTGGTCTCTGGAGAATGAAATGATGAAAATGCATGACCACTGAAATGCATGCACGATGCATGTGAGAACCAGTGGTGAGAACTGAGAAACTGAAAATGTAACAGCGCACACTCACAGCACAGACTAAGTCCTGAATAGTAATGAGTGGTCATAATATGATAATATTTATTTTGCATACAAAAAATCTTTATGAGTTTGATGGGACTTGGCTGTAAATTAAAGTAAATAGCGGTGACGTTAGCATAGTACTTATGCCGTTTGCTTGGAAGGCGTTCCATAATTCGGAGATAATGGGAGAAGACTCACCATCTTCAAGATATGGCTCCACTGATGCGACCGACACAAGCCCTAGGCTTGTTATACCAACTCGAGTACTTTCCAAACAACTTGAATTTAAACACGAGAAGCGTCTTAAACGTAACTTACCTAATATAGTTAAAACAACTAAATACACGATATGGAACTTCCTCCCTAAGAATTTGTTTGAACAGTTTCATCGTTTCGCCAACATTTATTTTTTGGCAATAGCGATTTTAAACTGGGTACCAGCAATTAAAGCATTCGCAAAAGAAATAACCATGATACCATTGTTATTTGTACTTTGTGTAACTCTGTTGAAAGACTTATTCGAAGATCAGAGACGAAGAAGATCAGATAAGGAGGTGAACAACAGACAATGCTTGGTTTTTGACGTGTAAGTAATAATCATGACATTTGTGAGTTGCTCATTTTCAACTATTAGACAGTACTTCTATGGATCCTTGGCTCTAACAACAATAGTGACGCACACCTAGCTTAGCCCTAAACCCTGGAGATATTGTTTACCTCTGCTTTTAGTGCTGTTGGGACATATTTTCAGAATGCTTGTTAAAATACCTGGTTTTGAGGCTGCACCTAGCTAGATATGTAATGGATCTGACAAGTAGATTTTCACTTACTAAATGAAGCTGGCACAAATTATGTGAACTAGAGCTCATAGCTTGTTAATTGTAGAAAGCTCTGAAAAACACATGTCTGCTTGTTGCAATTTGTACGTGATTTTGCAGGCATGTCGATGCAATAAGACTCAACACATCTATAAGCAAATTGCCTAATTTATATTGATCCATGTCCGGTTGTACGCAAGGTGAATAACACAATCCACTGGATTATGGTTTTTTCAATCTTCTTAAAATTGAACAAAGCACAAAGAAACATTTGTTTTAGCTGATGGAATAAACATAGCAGTCTTTAATCTGTGGATAAGAATCCTTGTTTTACGTTGTAACAACCAATGGAAAGTCACTATCCGCCTTTTGTTTCGTACAACCAACCTCTGCACAATAACATACTTTCTGGAGTACAGTAGGTTCATTACTGAAATTACTATTGCAATGCTAGTTCCCATCAAATATACAAACTGTTCATTTAATGTACTTCCTTATTATCAACATCATATGTTGCATAATGTATTACAGTATAATATGTTACATTAAATGTTGCATAATATGTTACATTATATATTACATTATGTTCTTAACAGTTTATCCTAAGTAAATTTCCACATACTGTTTATTCTGGTACTTTGACAGTAATTTTCCTCCAGTAACCTGTACAGCAATATATAGAAAACCAGTAAAAAAATCCATTTTCGATATGAAAGAAAAATTTGAAAAATTCCAAATGTAAAAGAGATATATATGTTTAGTACACACACACTACTCATACTGAGTATGTAATGAACAAGGTTTTGCCTGTAATGTTGTTCTTATATCTATGCTGGACTAACTCCTGGTGGTACGAAAATTGAGGGATATTATATACCACAGCAAAAACATAGTCTTTTAATGCACATATTTTTATCCAATGTGTGATTTGAAATTTTTCAGGCACAGTGAATTCAAATCCACCATAATGAAAAAGATGGTGGCTTGTCAATTTTACCAAAATCCTTTTCAGTTCTAAATCATTTAAAATGACAGTTGAGAATTTTTTCCTAAGCAGCATCAAATTGCAGATGATTAGTTTTCTGGACGACATTGCTGATACAAGGTGATGTGGCTTCTGCTATTAGTTATCACATATAAAATTATTTCTTGCAAAGGATCACGGTAGAATCGTCATGCCACCATCTGTTTTAGTATAGTCTATTGTTGGGTGCTACATAGAGTAAAACAACAGAATAGACCACTTGTGTACTCTGGTGCCCTACGCCACATGATGGGCTGATGATCTGCTATGTATTTTCAGTGATTTAAGATATGTACGATTAAAAACAAGTGAATGGGGTAATCTAAATTTTGCTGTATTTCTTGTATTTTCTCTTATTTCAGCTCAAGCAATAAGTATATCAAAACAAAATGGAAGGACATAGTTCCAGGCCATATTGTAAAACTATCAAACAATGAAATTATCCCTGCTGATATGTTGCTTTTGGACTCCAGTGATGCCAATAATATATGCCATATTGAAACTGCTAATTTAGATGGTGAAACAAATTTAAAGCAACGAGAGATTGTCAGAAATTGTAGCCAGGTATTAGCTCTCACTGTCCAAAGATCCATTGAGTTGAATTCATATTCTCAATTGCTGATGCCATATTTTGGTAGACTAGGTAGCTTACAGGTTGTTTTCAATCACGTGATTTTAAAATTTCCAATGACGAGCAATTGTATCAAGAATGGCTGTTAAAAACTTTTCAGTTGACTTCAAAGATATTTTAAGCCCGATAGGTTCGATCTCTTCAATTTATTGTTGTACAAATCTCTCAAATGCGAAAAAATCGTCGACAAAGTTGTTTGCTTTCTGGCCATTTAGTTGAAGAATCGCATGATTGAGAATTATCTATTGCATCTTAGCACCATAGTTTGCGACTTGAGGCCGTTTTCCACTTCAACTTTACCGTAGGTATTGTTGTTTTTTGTGAGCACCAGAGCATGGCTGGCGAAAAATGAAATATGCCACAATACAGTTGAAATGGAAGTCGGGCTTTAAGATGCAAGTTGCAGGTGCTTCGGTGGCAAAGTGGTTAGCGCACTAGCCTTTCACTTATGAGGTCCAGGTTTGATTCTCAATGAGGATCTATCTCAGTGTGACTCGAAGCCAGTCTTCAATGTGAGAGGAGTACAAGTCAACGTTCTGGTGAAAGTCGTGGGTTTTTCCCGGTACTCCGGTTTTCTCCTATGTACAGGGAATGTTGACAGGGGTGGGTTAGGTATGCCGTGCACCGTTACCATGAGCCCTTGGCTCGGATGAATGGATCACCGCATCCTGTGCTAATTATTCTGAATAAATTTTTATCATTATTATTATTAAGTCTAAGTTTTCAAATTCGTCATAGCAAATTGCAGCATATAACAACCATTAGAACTACTTTATAAATTTCATTATTTGGAAAATTTTGCCCTCACACGAAACAAGTCACGGACAATCATTTACACTATGGTCTTGTCTGAAGTTTCATCGTAGTTTTTAATCCATAGACTATGCAAGTTGGTGGAAACCAGTACTTCGTGTGACAGGGTCTCTTCTACTCAGATATAATAATATAAGACTACGGCAGCAGTAATTCTGTAATGAACGTTGTTGCGTTTTAGGATTCCGATCGCAGTGACGCTGTAAATTTTTCTTGGCTTATTCACTGTGAAGAGCCAAATAGTAAGATCTACCAATTTCGTGGATATATGTAAGTATGAGATTTTTTCATTTGATTCAATCGTCGATTTGCTGCTCGTGTGGTAGTATGCATACCAAACCATCATTATCAGCTAATCAATTGAAAAATGATTGCTTTACTTAGCGAGGTGGATGATAACCAAATTCCAATTGGCACAAACAATCTTCTTTTACGAGGATGTGTAATTCGCAATACAGAAAACGTCGAAGGAATTGTAGTATATGCAGGTAAGTCTATCAATAAAAAATGTACAAAGAATAAATCGTAGAAGAGGTACTGATTACGGGAACCATTGATTGTTTTCGAATCCTGCGTTTGCCTGCTTCTCTTAGGGCCCTGCCCTTATTGAAATTCCTGCTTTTAGAATTCAGCCGCGAGCTACGCAGCAGAGCATTTTCAGAAGATTCATAACAACCGTTTTTCAAATAAATTGAGCAAAAGTAATCATCTAGCTGCAATGATATGATACATTCAAAGTATCTCTGTTTTTGTAGGCCACGATACAAAAGCGATGAGAAATAACAGTGGGCCGCGAAGTAAACGGAGCAAGCTGGAGAGAGATATCAACTTTGATGTCATATCTTGTGTGTTTATCTTATTAATACTGTGCTTTATCTGCGCTGTAGGTAGGTCCCAATACTACCCTTTGTATTCGCATGCCGTATTCTAATGTCTGTCTAAAGTTTTTTGATACTTTATCCGCCTCGTTTTTGCATTCTTTACGTTTTTTGTAACTCTGTTTTTTTCACGCACTGGTCAGTCTTTTTTCGATACTATCTTTTGAAAACCTTGTGATATAGTTAGTTTTCGGATAGAAAACGTTAATTGTAGATACTATAAACAAATTTTCGTGCAGTTTTCAGCCTGTAAATGACATTTCCATGTTGTACGATTGGTTATCATGTGGTGAGAGTGGGGTAAACATGCAAAATGATCTGTTTGCGTTTGAGATACCGTTGTTCTCGTGGTTCAGGATTCAATTTCGGATTGTATTTCAGTTATGTATTTCGACTTGAAATCGTGCACTTGGTTATAAAACGAGCTTCAGTTTAAATAGAATAACACTTACTCCTCATAAAGATTTCATGATTTTAGTAAAAAACTGTACATTTCGAATCTGTTTGGTTCATACTCACCTGTAAATATTACTGTTGAAGACGAATTAAATAGATTCGATGTATACAGTTTTTTAATAAAATTATGTTATCTTTATTTCGAGTTAGTGTTTATTTGATGCTGAAATTATCAGCTGGTAATGAAACTTCAATAGTCCGTTGTATTTCTTAAGGTTGTGGGTTTTGGACACATGACAAGGAAGTGTTTGACCACCAGTACACTCCCGAGTTGGATCTTAACAATGAAGATGTGATACAACGAGAACCTGCTTTAGAAGGATTTGTCAGATTTTGGACGTATATCATTGTTTTTCAGGTACAGTTTGCATGTTTTATCGTCCCTTCCTATTTCGTGATAACAGCAATGAGTGTTAGACATTAAAACCTCACAATTTGCGAACGAGACTTGGCTAATGTTTGCTTTGGAGCGAAATGTGTTTGTTTTTCCGATGTTCATGATTTTTAGTAAAGAAGAAATCAAACCAAGTCGGGCATACTTTTTGTTCTTGGAATGCTGAACTTACTGTATCTTCTTTGTGTTTCAGGTATTAATTCCTATATCATTATACGTGTCTGTGGAAATCGTAAAACTTGGTCAGTGCTATTTTATTGCGAATGATGTGCAAATGTATTTTGAAGAGAAAGATCAACCGGCATTATGTCGTGCGCTGAACATTAACGAAGATTTAGGACAAATTAAATACATCTTTTCTGATAAAACTGGGACCTTAACAGAGAATAAGATGGTCTTCCGACGTTGCACTATTGATGGAAAGGATTTTGCTCATAAAACCAGACGTTCTCACGGTAGATACAATGTACTATGCAAATGTTCTACTGTTTTATCGTATTATATTTATTTCTCAATGTTGCTTCTTAAGTTATCTACACACTGCATGTTATATGCTGAACTTAACGAAAAAATTTTTCGAATGGACATACAGCGCTGTGTAACCTGTGTTCTTTTTTCTATGCAAATTATTGAAGTCTATCGCACATAATGAAATAATTCATGATGTGCAACATTTTTCCGTAGTTCATTGGTGTATATTACGTTAGGAATTGCAGAAAATATGGAAAAATGTAAAATTCTGTTACATCGATTTTAAAAGTTCTTTCACGCAGGTAAAGGACTCTAGTATCTCCTGCTGTATCGTTTTATTATATTTTGAACATAGACGACCTGACTGACCAAGCATCGCCGCAAGGGACCCAAGACTCAGATGAAACGGTATGCAATTTAGTGTTAAGGTTCTTTACTTTGCGCTCCTCTGGTTTCTTGAGATAGCATTTGCCCAAAGGTGCCTTGAGGTAATACAGAGATTCAGAGTTGATTTCCATTACCAATACGACAACCAAAAACCAAGACTAACATATGCCTTATTTATTTGATTCACCAATCAAATACGAACTTTGTCAACGAAGGATAGTAGTAGCGGTGGTGAAAATCAAATCCGAACTTGGCTAATACAATTTTTAATGCGAGACAATTTGTACAAGCCATGACACCTTGTACCCAGGCGAGTTCTCCTCCCAGTGTTTGAAATTGTAGGACAGCGTTTGGATTGTTTTCTTTTATCCACTTAATTTTATGGTCTGTTATCATGAACATAATAATCACATGCAATGTAACTATCTTTACGTTATTAGTAACACTGAACTATTATTTTGTCAGGACTTCCCAATTGCTTCCTGGGATCATGAACTTGCTGAAAAGATAGCAAGTGATTCAAAGACAAATGATACGTCGCCGATCAAAGAATTTTTTACCTTGCTCGCAATTTGTAACACAGTGGTGGTATCATCAGCTAGCAACCATTTCAATGACGTCATAGATTCTTTAGAACATGAACCAGATCACAATGCCGTTGATGGTGTAACAAATCAAATGTATTTAAATGGTAGAAGAAAATCACAACTGGATGACAAAAGTGATAAACAGATTTACGAAGCTGAGTCCCCCGATGAGGCGGCTTTGGTAAAGTCTGCAAACCTGTATGGATATAAGTTGTTATCTCGGGGCCCTGATAGTATTAGTATTGAAGTACCTGAAGAAGGCGTGGCAAACTATCATCTACTTCATGTCTTAGTGTTTGATTCAACTCGTAAAAGAATGTCAGTGATTGTTCGTCGCGAGAATGACGAGAAGATTATCATGTATTGTAAAGGTGCTGACACTGCAGTTATACCTCAGCTATCCAAACAAAGTAAAACGAAGATGTTTAAACAATACGATAGTGTGGATGTCCCTGATGGAGATGAAAGGAAAGAAGATGTATCTTTGATTGAAATGACAGAAACACATCTTAATGTTTATGCAAGAGAAGGTCTGAGGACACTGTGCATGGCAAGAAAGGTAAACAGTTGATATTTTTATCAAATCAGAGTGTTGGTTATTAAAGGCCCGTTTACACGGGCGATTTTTGCTGCGATTTTTCTCCTCACAGCGTATGTGATCAAGTAGGTTGACTGGCGAATAGATTAGCAAAATTGTTAGACCAAGTATACTCGCCAGTTATCCACTTTTTCACATCGTTCAACACGAGAAAAATCGCATCGAAAATCGCCCGTGTAAATGGGCCTTAAGACAATTGTATCCAACCTGTTCTTAATTTGATTAAAGCTAACTAGCATACTCTTGTGGAACTTTCGTCAAATGCTAGTGCATTGATACTTTCCAGGAATTAACTGACGAGGATTATCATAACTGGTTATCAGAACACGAGAAGGCGGAAGTATCTTTATACAATCGTGAAGAGTTATTACAAGATTCCTACTGTAGAATTGAACGTGATTTAGAGCTACTTGGAGCGACTGGTATTGAAGATAGGTTACAGGAAGGTGTTCCTGAAGCTATAGCAACGTTACGGGCAGCAGGACTTAAAGTTTGGGTTTTGACTGGCGATAAGCAGGTGAGGAGATATTAGAGATTTAACAATCATTGCCACTAGTGTAGCCACTGATATTATCAAGGTGGTCCAAATTGTTTTCATAGTTTGTCCCATTTGACGACAAGGACAGAATTGTAAACACATTGGTTATAGAATCATTGTATACCTCTTTGATAATACTACTGGTTGCTTGGCCCTGTGCTAGTTATTTGATTAGTGGGTCTCACCCCATGCCGATTGTGCGTAGGGTTATATTGTGCGCGGTACACCCTGTACATGGAAGCCGTTTAGGGTTTCTGATAATTTTTTCAGGAAACTGCTGTAAACATCGCGCATTCTTGCCATCTTTTGGATGAAGACATGGATAAAATAACACTGAATGCTGCATCAAAAGTAAGTTAATCTTTGTGGTGTCTCCAGCCTCATACGTATAACATTTTCTGTCTGGTAACTGACTAAAAGCGCATTCACTGGTGACTAAGACGAATTCAGCATTCTGAAGCAGCTGAAAAGTGTTGTCTTCTTTTTTCATTTTTTTTTTCAAGGATTCGTGTTTGGAGCAAATCAGAGCGTGGTTGGAAAGAATGAATGACAACTCAACTCAAACAAATGAGCAAATTAAGGGAGCGAAACAGACTAAATATGGCTTAATTATCGATGGACAAACATTACACTATGCTTTAGAAGATCCACTTGCTTTGGAATTTCTACTTCTAGCGAAATCATGTGAGGTTGTTGTTTGTTGTCGCGCTGCTCCGGTTCAGAAGGTCAGTTCAGATTTCCGAAGAACTTTGTCAGAATAGAGGTGCAACAATATCTGTTCACGTCAAGAAAAAGATTTTCGACTAAAACTTCAAAGACACCGACAACATTTATCTCCTGTACATTCAGTGCTGAAGACATGCAGAATAGATTTTCCTGAATCCAGTATGGATGTTCATGTTCAAGCTGCACCTATGATTCGACCATAGAAAATTACTGTTGTATCTGCAATTTTTCCTAATTGTCAAAATTTTTGTGCTTCTTGCGCTAGTAAAAATATTTTACTCATTCTTAGGCCTCCGTGGTGAGTCTGGTGCGTGAAGGACTCGGGGTAATGACTCTTGCTATTGGTGACGGTGCTAATGACGTGAGCATGATTCAAGTAGCTGATATTGGAATTGGAATCAGTGGCCAGGAGGGAATGCAAGCTGTACAAGCAAGTGATTTTGCTATTGGAAGATTTCGCTTTTTAGTCCGCTTACTGCTAGTACATGGACATTGGTGTTATGACCGCATTTCCAAGCTGATACTTTATTTCTTTTACAAAAATATGGTAAGTTGCTGTTGTAGATGATATGTACAATCGAATTATTCAATGCAGACACCTCTTTCATGCGGATAGATTGTTAGAGTCTGGCAAATCTACGTACTTCATAAGATAATAAGGACACTTCTCCTCTCTATATTTGTAAAACGGACAATTGGATCTGTCCCTTCAATGTTTGTTATGTAGAGGTTCATATAGAGGAAGATGGTCAGAAGTCATTTTCCTGCGCTGCTCCGAGGCTCTGGAACACTCTTCCTGACCCTCTTAAGCAGAGTTCAACTATCGCTGAGTTTTAGGCGAATTTGAAAAATATCTCTTTGGGATAGCTTTGTTGATTAACAGTTTAATATTCTTGCGGTGAAAAGCTTTGAGATTCCTGTATTATGCGTTTTTAAGAGCGATTATATTATTATCATCATTACTCAAAGAAATTCCTGTGCAAAAATTGCAACTTTTAAATAAACTTATATACTGCATGCCTGTAGCATACAGCTTTATTTTTGTCCTCTCAACTGATGAGAATAATTGGAAACTCGTTGCTGTATAATTATTTTTTGTTTCACTAATTGTCACTGCTTGAATATCGTAGGAATATCTGAAACCTACTAAATGCTGGGTGATAATGTCTATATGCCTACCACTAATTGTAATTAGACTTTCTCATACTATGCGACAAGGCCTTGGCAAAAACATGGTTTTTGACCATCATTTTTTATCAAAAGAAAAAACATAGAATTTTATGCTTTTTAACAATTGTTTGATACTTGCTGCCTTCATATTTGATGAGAATTTGGATTAAATAGCAAAATTTTTCTACGTGAACACTCGCCGAAATTTTACCTATTTTTATCCCGTATTTTCTCGGCGAAATTTCAAAATCTATTCCTGAAATTTCACACAGAGTTACCAACAGTCTCAGGCTTACTAACAAACGAGAAATGTGGTTTTAGTTTCTTTTAAATAAAACAAAAGTATCCGGATTCAATTATTTTGCCACCCAAAAATGGCGAATTTAAGGTCTAGTCGCATAGCGTGAGAAAGGCTAATTGAATAAATGCACTCCATGACTAAGGTGTTAGTTGGTTAAGTACCAATTTGCCTGCTTCCACAATTTCGCTGTATCCCATCACTTAACTCGAGAAAAGTCGAGCGCTGTAAAATACGCATATGCAACCCTAGATGCAAGCGAGCTATACTATATTAAGTAGATTTATAACTTATTGTTTTATTATTTATGATATATAATTTATTACATATGTATAATTTGTTGTTTTAGATGTTCGTGATGGTTTTATTCTGGTTTCAGTTATATAACGGCTTTTCAGGCTCAAACGCAGTCAATGATCTGAATTTGATCTTTTTTAATCTAATCTTCACTGCCTTGCCTCCGATAATCTCTGGAATTTGGGATCAAGACGTGTCCAGTGACACTCTTTTGCAGAAACCGTTTCTTTACAAACAGGGACGAGAAAGCGAGGTAAAAATACGTCGGATTACTTGTAAATACATACTTATTTTGAGAAATGAATTCACCATGGCCAGTAAAATTTTCGCTTGCGACGTACGTGGTGTAGCTTTCAGTCGAAGAGAGTTAGAAACTCTTCAACTCTAAGTGTGTGTGCGACATTCTACTTGATAACCGAGTATGAGGTCTATACTGGAAAAAGATCAGACTGCTGTCTTGACAGCACTGACACAGAGCGAAGCGAGGTCTGTCTATAAAAGACCAAGGTCTGATGTTTTTCCAGTAATGATCGAACTAACGAGGTTATTAGGGGAATTATTACATGGCACAAAGCTGCCCCGTGTAGAACACACACGAGCAAATTTATACTTCTGCCCAAAGTAAGACTGTTGGCTACGGTAACGGTCTATTACTTGCAAAATTATTGGACTCCAAACAACCAATCAGTGCACGTCATTCCAGCACAGGTGACTCGTGCCACATAATAAAATCAAATAGTAAGGCTTAGTAATAGTCTGAGCTATGGTTTACAGCTTCATCACTGCGCATGCTCATGCATGTAATTGCAGGTGACACCCTAGTTATGTGTTTTTCTCAGTGGTTTTCTGAACTTTTGTTGCAGTTGTATTCTAGAAAGTGGTTCTTGATAACAATGGCCGATGCTATTTTCCAGAGTATTGTCATATTCTTCTCATCTTTTTTGGTACGTTACTTGTATATACCATATTTCCGGTAAACGGCATGACATGTTATAGTCAAGTCACAAAACTTGGAAAGTTTAGGATCTTGAAAGGTTAGATTGACCTGCAATAGGCTACGGTAGTTTATGTAGAATATGTAAAATGGACGGTTTTAAAGCATAATAAAAATAAGAAGAAAACTAGCAATTGATTGCGTTGGAGTGTAGCGGTCAGATTATTTTTTGTAGTACTTATCATATTCATTGCCATTCTCAAAAATGTGTTATTTGCTTTTCAGGTTTATTATGGAACCCCGGCTGGATTATTTACTGTTGGAATAACACTTCATCAATGTGCTGTTATCGTAGCCTCTCTTCAAATAGCTATTGAGACAAATTATTGGGTATGACTGTTCTCTTTGTTTATTCTTGCTTCGTACTTCCACAACAAAGTTTTTACACGCGGTTTTTTTGTCTGTTGTTTTGTTTTGCGGTGAGCAAAATATATTGAAGGCACTTATCTTGCACGACTTTGGTCTACGTGTTATCATAGCATTTATACTTGGTAGTAATATTCCAGTGCAAGCTTAAAATAAATTATAGCTAGCAATGGGTGGCTTTTTTACTAATAATGGTGGAGGTATGCATTCTTTGAGCTCCTTTCACTTTTAGATGTTCTGTATAGCATTTGCTTTCTATTTTGTTCTTTAGACGATTATCCACGCCGTTGTGCTTGGAGTCAGCGTATTGTTGTCATTCTTGTGGTGTATTGTGTACAATGTTATCTCACCTACCCTGCCAGATTACTTCGTTGCTATAGTAACGATGGGTAGTGCAGATTTCTGGATGTTGTGCATTTTGACAGCCTTCGCGGCGATGATGCCAAGGTCAGTGTTTTGTTTTTCATTTGATAATTTTTTTTCATGCCAAGAACTATTGAGTGCTCTATCACTGGTTAGCCCGAAACAACAGCACATGGATCCAATTTAACTGGCTGTTTCAGTTTCTCTACAAATTACGTCTATATATTCGTTTGTTTCAAAACTTTGCAAGTTAAGATTTGTGGTATTTCTGGCGAGACTTGTGATTACATTTATTTCAAGTTGTAGACAATCAAAAGGCAAGCCCTTTTTAAACTATTTAATTTCTTCACACAAAGCCTCGCCTGCATGATATTTTGATATTTTTTCATGCATATTTCTGTGAAGTTTTGTGGTTAAAACTGTCTTAGAGGTATTTTTCTAGCCCTAAATTTTATAAAGTTTTTTCTGTGCTGGGTTGTTAGGTTTCTGGCGAGAACTCTTCAACTGTCATTATGGCCTACAGATATTCAAAGAGCTCGCGTTGACTCATTGTCTCCCATGGTATCGCTTATTTCATATGAACCAACGACTAGACCACATTCAGTTGAAAGTAACATGCATCCTCAGACATCTGCAATTAAAATATAGGTACAATCGTATGCGTTTTCATGCAGTCATACTATCTAGCTAATTGAGAGCATGCAAAGCAAAGCAAAACATAGAGGAAAAATATGCATCTCGACGACACTTATTTTTCAACGTTGCATAATTGTGTTGCGGCCAGCTAATGCATCAGTTTTGAAAAAACGCGAATGCATATTTGTAATGTTTGGGTGGAAAATTGTCACTACTATTTTTGTCACCACTGAGATGTAGTGACGCAGGCACTGCGCGCTATATATCTACGCATCTTATTTATTTATTTGGTATGGTCTTTCGACCAATAGAAAGAACGAAAATAAAGTACAATAAATTACAATAAATATTGTAATCGAAGTATTAAAAGATAAAGACCCTATTTTAAAAACCCTGCAAATATGTGCAACAAAAGAGGCCGATTCTTGTAACTATTTGCTTTATTTTGTATACTTTAGCTATTTCTACAGTAAAAACTTCTCTTATGATTGATAGTGCTTTAGCATTTCCTAAACTCCTGTGTCAATGTTGCCTTTCCAATGCAATGGCATTAAATCCATGAGACAACTTATACGCGTTGAACAAACCACGTGTCGTTTCGTCCCAGTTGAGCGAATAGTTTCTTCCTGAGTACATTTGTTTTTTTTTCTTTCTGCCCAGGTAAGAATATTCGTCGTCTTGTAGTTCGTTTTCTTATCAAATAAGAAAGACGAAAATTGGTGGAAAACAACGGAGTTAAACTATAAAAGTAATCCTTAATTTAATCCAGGTCCACTCAGGTTGTCAGCAAAATGACATGCTGCATATTTGGTTGTCTGTGGATTAGTCACTTTTGAACTTTGATGCAATTGTATAACTGCGCAAGTTAAGAGTTTTAGAGGCAAGAGTTTAGAGCATCTGCAGTTAAAAATTCCTTCGTGCAATAAAACATTACAAAAAACTTGTTTTTCAGTACTCGGTATAAGCATTTAAAAAAAGCTACATCTTTTTCAGTAGTTCCATACCTGAATGCAGTTATAATACACACTTTAGCAGTACATATGCTAGTATATCGAACGTAACACTTTATAGAGGTGTCGACTTAAACTTTTTGTTAACTACCTCACCATTCGATGTGTTTCCATTTACTGTCGATGTTATTGTGCTATCATTTTCAATTTCAATGTGGTAGCCATGACGGTTGATCAATCGTGTTCTTATTACACTCATATTGTTTTATACTTTAGTCTTTGATGCGTACCCTGTTTCAACTGACTCGTTTCACTGGTGCATAAAAGCTATTACGACCTGTTTTATAACCTGTTCAAGGGGGGGGGGGGTTCAGTTGCAGTGAAAACAATGTTCACGAATGAAATATTTTCCCTGTGCTTGAAGGTTTCAAACTTTCTTGTACTTTTTGCAAGAAAAGATGGTTGGTGTTTTGTATGCTATGCTGTACCAATCGGAAGAAATACGCTACTCATTAAACTATACCATACCCATCCAAGTTTTAATTGTCTTCTCTAATTACGCAGGTACATATATATTACATGCAGGCACTGCACTATTGTCTTGACCAATCTGTAGACCGCTGACCAGCTTTGGTTCTTTTTCCTTGCTTTGTTTTTCCTCTCTTAGTGACTCCCAAGAACCAATTTGGATAAACATTCGATGAATAGTGAAAGAATCCGGGTCTTGAAAAGTTCATTTCCTCTTTCCAAATACATTCATCACACTCTCCTGATGATAATATCTAGAGAGTACAAGAAAAAAACTTTTTGTTTTTGCCGAAAAACAAGAAAATAGTTAGATTTTGTTGTGCTGTGGAACTTTGTCTCTTTGTAGAAGTATATACTGCTGATTCAAAAACGTTCTTAAACAACAATATCTTAAACTGTATGCATTTCAACCCTCAGCGACATAAAATAAAATATACCTCAATCATAGGTGTATAGCAACGTTATCGTTGAGTAATACATCTGCGACTGCTTTGTACCTAATAACTCTGCAGTTTCACTATAGGGCTAAGGCTGAGGGGCGAAGGTTCACTTACCGTTGTGCTTAATTCTCCATTGGTTTTCATGTATAGGTACAGTCCTGTTTTCTTGCCTTGAAGTGTAACTTTTCCAAAATCGACAGTTCTTATTGTAATTTCGGCTGGAAAATTACAGAAAAGTAATATAATATATATAATAGAAAACACAGAAAAATGTATAAAATTAAAGTCGTCTGCCTGAGTTTCGTGTCTATAGCAAAAGATTTACTCGTCTCAGACGTTTAAGGCGTCTTCTAATGTAATGAGTTCCTATTTTTGCCTTTCATCTGATCCCTCTGTTGTTGAAACGTGAAAGGCATAATTAAACAGCCAAGGTAACAATTAAAACTAGGGTTGTCTGAAATTGGTTGATTCTTTTTGTTTGGAAGTGGTATTTTAGGCATAGATTGTAACGCACAAGTAGATTTATACGTGGTTAGTTTGAAAAGTAGTGACATCGAATTGGAATACATGCATTTCTAGCGAATAATTTTTCAAGTGTATAGCAGTGCAATACATTGCCAGCTGGGACCAGGGGCCAGTTGTTCGAAAGATGGATAGCGCTATCCACTGGATAGTGATTTTTTGTAGTCTTTGTAAAATTTTCCATTGATTGTTATGACAAGAAATTACGACTGATTTCAATAGATTGAAGTGTCCAATAATTATATTGTGGACCAAAATCGGAGTTTCTGCATATTTTGTCCAGTTTTATAAATGCTGAGAAATTCATTGTCCAAAGGATAGCGCTATTCAACTTTCGAACAACTGGCCCCAGTTGTTCAAAGCTGAATTAGCGTTAAGCCCGTTTTCCACTAGGCGGAATTTTCCGTGCGAAAAATAAATCTACCACACTGATCGGCTAGTGACAGATATCGCTGCGAAGCAAACCAATCACGTTGCTAGGTTTACTTTCCGCTCGGAAAATTCCGCTTAGTCGAAAATGAGATTTAACCCTGGGTTAAAGCTTAGCAAACAACTGGCTCCTGGAACCTGGGGCCGGTTGTTCAAAGGTGGGTTAGCAGTTAGCCGAGGTTTAAATTTAACCCACCATTTTTTATATCTCCATGTTGAAGCAATATTTATTTTTGAAACTTTGAGTGATTAAACTACCCATTAAGGGAAGCATTTTGAACAAAAAACTTTTCAAGAAGTTATCTTGAACGAGTTTCAAATTGTATCAAAGTAGTTCACTAACCCAGGATCAAGCTAATTGTAATACGATACTAAGTCATAATCAAAATAAGTAAGGTGGGTGTGCACCCATGA
>JAODVQ020323108.1:0-12018 GCA_025400075.2 Phenganax stokvisi
GCACGGTGATATGCCAGTGATTCACCGGTGCGCAATGTAAGATGTGGGTGGCGTGCATGGAATCTGTCCCACCAACAGTGACTTACAACAAAACTCGAGAAGTTACTTTTCGAAGCACCAATCACACCGACAATACTCCTTACTTCTTTGACCGTCTTTGCATACCCAAATCCTTCTAACCATCTCACAAGTTATTCCTCTTCCTCCTTGTCCAGGTATCGAGGAGCTTCAGGTACACTGCCAGGCTGTACTCTCCCTCTGACACGGTCAAATAGGGTGGACTTTGGCATGCCAAATTTAGTTGCTGTCTCTATGACAGTCATACTTTCAGTACAGGCTTGCAAAGCTCCCTCCATGCTCTCTTTAGACTATGCCTTTCTTGTGCGGGAGGATGCTTGGGGCAACGTATGTTTCCTCGACGAAGGATAATGCCAAGAACTCCTGATGATTTTCTGGTTGAGGGGTGCACCTCTGCACTCAGGAAACATAGCTGGCTGTGATAAATATTACCCATGGTTAAGTACCACACACAAGACAAAAACGCACATTAACTGCGCATGGGCACAAGTATACACTTTGCACGTGTCCATTTTTGCAGTTATGTAGCTAAACAGCTATGGACATTTTGTTGACGCAGGTTCTATCCACTATTCTCAGTTTTCATCCGCTGCCGCTACATAGAATGTTACGTATGTTAAAAGGTGCTATGAACATGAGACACTGCCACACATCATCACGAGACGTTACAGACATCCAGATGTACTATCTAGCCACTATCTAATTATTTAAGACCCTCAATATGATCGTAATAGATAGATTCTACCTTACTGAAAGAAAATAGGGTGGGTAGCAAGCAAATAGAGTTCTCCAAAAAGGAGACAACCATCAACTTTGCTCGTCTGAACTCCAATTGCTTCTTGCTGCTGCTTCTCCCCCAAAAAATGGCATGGTCTGGTATACGCACGCGCAAATAAATCACTAGAAGCGGAAGTAAGTGTGCGGGGTGTGCGAAAGACATCGTGTAGCAATTGTTCTCTTTAGAGTGATGCCCTTAGTCATGTTTGGCCTCAGTGTCCGACAATTCGATGGTGCGCAATAGAAGGTGGTGTACGGTGAATGATGCAGTACTCTATATCATATCTGTCGACTCTATCTAGAACATCATTGGTCGCTTTCCCGAAGTTTCCATGACAAACGCAGCGATGCCTCGATGGCTTACGCCACTGTAGAGCTATGCAAACGTCAATGCGTATTACAGTGCCAAAAAGGTTCGCATAATGCTCAGTTTATGTCTTGGGTTTACTCTGATTTTGGGCGCCATACTGCTTACATTTAGCCTGGCAACCCCCCTTTTATAGGCGCACATGCATGGTTGCTTTCCAACACGGCTGTTTCAATATTACATTGCGCATGAACATTTATTAGTCGCAACATGACACACCATGGCTTCTAGCGTGCTCTCGTACAGCGGTTTGGGCAAAAATTGCCCTTTTCCGCTAAACACAAGAAGGCACATGCGCATGAAATAGTTCTCTGGAGAGAAAGCAGGTCTAGTTTCTGTGTTTCAGTTGTTCTTATTATGGTGGCTTATTTTGCAACCAAAGTTAGTTATGACAGATGGGATTACCTGTGTGTATAATGTTAGAGGCCGGCGGGTCTGAATTCAAGTGATATGTCCTCCCAATGCTCATCCACAAGCAGCAGCATCTGAAGCAAATAGTAGAAGGGGCCACGTCACAGCAAACGCTATGGCTTCTAGCACGCGCTAGTACAGCGGTTTGTACAAAACTTGCCCGTCTCCACCTAACACGAGAATGCGCATACAGGTGAAATAGTTCTCTGGAGAGAGAGCGGGGCTAGTCTCTGTGTTTCAGTTGTTCTTGTTGTGCTGGCTTATTTTGCAACCAAAGTTAGTTATGACAGACTGGTTTACCCGTGTGTATTATGTTGGAGGCCAGCGGGTCGGAGTTCAAGTGATCCGTCCTCCCAATGCTCATCCAGAAGCAGCAGCATCTGAAGCAAATAGCAGAAGTGGCCACATCACGGCAAACTCTGAGGTGAGACTTATTTTATTTACTTAAATTGTGCATTTAGTGGATATCCAACTGGGAGCACTTTTGTGTTTATTGAGAGCATTAATAAGAGTTTTCTCCATGGAAACATGTGCAGTTCACTTACAAAGTGAAAGTATACGATACATCAAAGAGAAGCTAATTTTCTGTCAAGTTTTGAATGTTAGGAAGAAATTCAAGTTTTTCACATCTCCACGGCAGGTATTGTGGCATGAGCTGGAAGACATCACATCAGACAAGGGGGAGTTTAATGCTGGATATTTTGAGGGACACTAGAATACAAAGAAGTGGCTCACATCCAAAAAAGATCTTGATGCGATGAACGCTTATTTCCAGGGGAAAATGTGGTGGTGTGAGGCAAGGACGAAGATGTAAGTGATGATGACAGTCTTAAGAAATGAGCATGTGAGAAAAAGAAGATATGACCAGATGATGAGCTTGAAGAAGTCTTTCTGCAGCTAAAGGAGAAGCATGACATTCTGGACCACAATTGTGTCGCTGGACTTGCATAATCATTGCTAAAACTCATGACAGTGTTGAAAATCCACCAAACATCTTAATGATATCTGGACAGAAAATTCGTTATGATACCAATATCTTCAGTGATGCTCTAAGCAATGCAGCTACTGCTTTTGCCGGAGTACTCTTTCCTGCTCAATCATCTTCATCAGTTATTTCTAGTACAATTAATTCACCAAGTAAAACTGTGTGAGTAAGAATGCAAAACCTGGAGCAGCTCAGAGCTCTAAAGCAATTGCTAGAAGATGAAGTACTAACTGATGATAAAAATTTGGTGGTGCGCATGCGCAATTTTGTGTGGTAAGTTTTGCGCAAATCGCTGTAGCAAACGGCCATAAACCCTTTTAGTACTGGTAATGCTCTATATCGAAACACACAAGTCTTTGCATTGCTGAGGGAAAGAGCTATCCAATGATGAGCAAGATGGCTGTGAGCGGCTTTCAACAGAGGTATAGCGACCAGGGTTATTTCAAAAGTGCTGTTTTCGTCCATGAGAATTTGGAAGTTTTCCTGCCATACTCTGCCAACAACGACCTTCTGAGGACTTAAGATGATAACTGGGACATTTTTTCCCAAATGAGATTTTTTGACAGGCAAGTTCCTATTACATTATGATGCGGGTGTATGTAGCACGCAACATGTGTGAGCGGTTATGGTCATCCCTCTGTTAAGTTAGACAAAGCGGGTCGTGCCTTTTTGTCAAGTAGATAGTACCTCTATGGATACACCAGCTATATTTTGCTTAGTTAGAATATACACACATAAATATGCAATTTTAGACTAGTCTAAACATACTACATTCCTTGTCCCATAAGAAATGCCTACAGTATAAAGAAAACCAAATATGCATGCATAAGAAATAGTTTATACATGTCAGTTAAGTCATGGTCGTCGAATACATCGAGGATATCGCAGTTTTGACTCGACTGAAGCTGGTTTGGTGGGTGGAGCAGTTGGTGATGATGGGTTAACAGTTTCTAGAGTTAGTGGTGTTGTAGGAACAGGAGGCGGTAGAGAATCTTCCAGGTCCATCTGGGGCATCCCCCAGTCTGTGGGAGTGGTGAACCCTTCAACTCGTGTCCGAAGGTGATCATAATGGCAACGCCGTTGTCTCCCAGACTCTAACTGCACCACACAGGACACTGGACCTGACACTTGGATAACTTCGGATAGCCATAGAGGTCCCGAACAAAAATTCTTCACGAAAACCAGTTTTTGCTTTTGAAATACTCATTGACGGACCTTCCCATCATGCTTAAATTTCTGTGCTTACTGTTTTTCTTCCATCCTCTGGGACGTATTAGGACAAAGAAGATCCAGAAGTAATTGTGGTCGTCTACCCAGCAGAAGCTCAGCAGGTGACATTCTGGGTAGTTTGAGGGGCGAGACGATACATGAATTGGATCTTAGCAAATTGAGTGTTCTTGGGCAGGTAGGTGATGTTTTATACCGTGGAGATCCACGAAGGCTTTGAACTCTCTATTCATAAACCCACTACAGTTGTCTGGCATCCGGTAACCCAAACTTCGAGGAGATAGTCAGCAATTCTACAATAACACATTCAGATGCTGTTGATTTTGTACATGTGGCCTCAACCCATTTCGAGTGGCATTGATTAACACTAGATTATTCTATCCTTCGACAGGGCCCGCGAAATCAAGATGTTATCTTGCCCAGGGCCTGGATGGCCACTTCCATGGGTTGAGAGGGGTACGGACTGTACTTGCCGACACTCGTGACAGAGGCAAACAGACTTTTCAATGTCCGCGTTTATCCCTGGCCACCACACGTATATGCGGGCCGGAGATTTCATCTTGGTAATATGCTGATGACCTTAATGCAACTCCATCAATACCGCCTCCTGTCCCGGCAGAGGTGTCACGATCCTCGTCCCCCACAACACACAACCATCATAGGAAGAGAGTTCCAACTGTTGTGAAGAGTATGGCTCCAGGTCGTGGGATCATTATGACTAGGCCACCCTTGTTGGACATTCTGCAGAACTCTGGAGGGGGTCTGATCTTTCTTTGTCCACACATGTATGTCTTCAGCTGTCACAGGCGACTCAGTGAGGTGTTCAGCCAACAACACTGCTCTGGCTAAGCGAATTTCCTTGCTGGTTCCTCCAATAGCGGCAAACGGCTCAGGCCATCAGCTTTAGCATGTTCGGTTGTGCGACGGAAAGTCAGAGTATACTCGTAGCTCAGTAGGAAAAGTGACCAACACTAAATCCTAACTTTGCCTGTGGTAACACTGATCTGCCTTCTGTCAGTAAGCCGAGCAAGGGCTTATGGTCTGTGATGAGTTGAAAAGACCGACCGAACAAATATTGGTGATATTTCTTGATACCAAACGCACACAATAGCCCTTCTGTCTCCAATTAGGAGTAGTGGCGCTATGCTTCATTGAGAGTACGGGAGGCATACCCAGTCCGTCTCACGGAACCGTCTGGCATAACATGAGACAAAACGGCACCAAGACCATAAGCTGATGCATCTCACTGTAAAACTGAGTTGAAGTGTGTTAGACAGCTTGTGGATGTCAGTAGCTTCTTGGATGACATGAATACCCTTGCTTGATCTTCTCTCCAATCCCAGCGAGCATCTTTCTTTACCAAGGAATACTACAGTGAGTGTAATGTAGTTGACAAATGTGTAAGGAATTTACTATAATACGCAAGCATTTCCAGGTACGATTTCAATGTAGATATAGATGTCTGAGTAGGTGCTTGTTGAACCATTCACAGACAAGTGGATGCAGTCCTTGTGCATCGATACAGTGACCAAGGTAGGTGACTGAGGATCTCATAAACTCGCACTTCTTTTGTTTAACACGGAGACCAGCCCTATCCAGCCGATTTAGGACCTTGTCGAGTGCTTTAACATGACTCTCTTCCAAACTTCCTGTCACCAAAATGTCATCCAAATAGACAACGAAACCTTCGATCCCCTGCAGCAGTCCCTAGATTACACTTTGAAATATCCCTGGCGCAGACAATATTCCAAAAGGAAGACGTGTGAAATGGAACAACCCACGATGGGTATTGATGACAACAAAACATCTGGACTCTGCATCTAGTGGGAGCTTCTAGTATGCATGACTCAAATTAAGCTTGGTGAAATGCTTTCCATGACTGAGACGTGCAAAGAGATCTTCAATACGGGAATTTGGATAGCGATCTAACTAGGAGACTGGATAAATTGTTTCACTGAAGTCACCACAAATTTGCATGTTCTGTTTATCTGCTTTATGTGCTACAACGATGGGTGCGGCCCACTCTGCTATTTCCACAGGTTCAATAGTACCATCCTGCTGCAGCCACTCTAACTCCCTATCAACGTTATCCCTGAGTGCATATGGTACTGAACGTGGCGAATGAAAATGTGGTCTAACTTCAGGGTCGAATTGAATTTTGGCTTCAAACCCCTTTAGGGTACCCAAGCCTTCCATGAACACTGAGGGATATCTAGAAAGCACTGATTGTAGAGAGAGACTATGCAAATGATGTATTTGTCTCCTGTTTAATTTAATTCTACTGAGCCAATCCCTACCCAGTAAGGTGTGTCCTCAGCCACCCACAATCAACTAAGGTATCTCTCCTGTCAGATGTTGATAATCAACGTTTACATAACAACATCCCTTCATAGGGATGTGTGTGTAGGAATAGGCATGTAGTCTGATAGGAGTATGATTAAGGCTCCTCCCAGGCCACAGAGAATTAAATGTTTGTTCAGACATCATGGAGTGGCCAGCCCCAGTGTCAACTTCCATACTCATTATACAGTTATCTACTCTCGTCTCCACCGTGATGCAGGGGAGCATATGTTGACTGTATGTGGCCTAATATAGATGGTTGTTCTTACTCAGTAGCAGACTCTGACTGTCTGAGTCTTGTACTCGATCAACGCATTGTTTTATTCTGTTTGTCTGGATGAGATTTGGGCTTACTTTTACAAACTCGTTTTAGGTGCCCTTGTTTCCCACATTTATGGCACACTGTATCTTTTGGGACTTTACACGAAGATGAAATATGCCCCTTCTTCCCACATGGTAGCAGGTAAGTCTGGAGTCGCTTCGACCCGACGTTGGAGTCAGCTTGTTGGCATGGATCGTCCCATATTTTACCCCTGGAGTTGCTCCCGTATGTATTCCCCGAAGTTCAAGAATGTTCTGCGATGCGTGAGAGACAGCTTGAGAGCCTTGTCGTAAGTCAAGTCAGGCTCATCAAGTAGCTGCTTCTGCAGTGACATATCATTGATAACGCAGACTAGACGATTTTGTATATCTCCTCCAAACTGCCCCCAAAGTTACAGAACTCTGTCAGCAACCTCAATTCAGCCACAAACATTGACACGGACTCTCCAGGCTTCCGGAAACAGCTGTGAAACTTAAACCGCTTCATGATCTCGGAAAATTTTGGCTTGTAGTGATGCGCCAGTACCTCCACCAAGTTCTCATATGAATTCTTGTTTGGTGTTGCAGGCGTAGGGAGGTTTCGCAGAACTTTGTTAGTGGAAGTTACCATAGCGGACAAAACATTGCTCCTCTCTTCATTGCGTCATTGACGTCGTTCGCAACAAAGACGTTCTCCAACCATTCAACATACTGGTCCCAATCGCGTGTACCATTGTACTCCTCAATCCGCCCAAGCGTACTCGCAGCAGCCATTCCAGCTCTTCGCCAATATGTCGTGTCTTAACTTCGAATGATTAACATTGGCTCACACACAAGTACATCACATACAACCTAGACTATTTACTTATATAGTGATACAAAAGGAAGTGACGTCACTTAAACATGCAATTATAGACTAGTCTAAATATAGTACAAAGGTTTACGTTTAATTGAGAGAGCCATTGTTCAGCTGGCAGAGACACCAGTGAGGGAGCAATCACCACCAAAAGTAAGTGTGCTGATTATAAAGGAAATTATTGTTAGTAAACAACACTGTTCCCTGACAGTGGAACTGTGGATTTGCTGGAGTTGCAATCCGGAAATTCATATAAGACGTATACTCAGTCAGACTGAGAAGAGCGCATAGCCAGGTTTTAGAAGCAATTAGAAGATATAGATAGGCTTCAATAGCTGTATGTTTGGTTCAGAAGGTGGAAGGGAGAGCCGTTTTAACATTTGAAAGGGGTTAATACCTCATTCAACAAGTGGAGCAATTGGATGAGTAGATTACAGTACTTGTAGCATGTAATAGAATGAGGGAAATCCTCTTAGAACTCGACTAACTCTCCCGCTGCACTTACAGTCACTCTTTTGCACAATGTATGACTACCTGTAAAGACACTGGAAATCAAAAGAAACCCAATGCAACTGGAAAAAACAGGTAAACCCTAACTGCATAATGATTGCAAAGAGCGTATCACCAGGCAAGTTGATAAATCAGATGCTATTGTATACAGTATTATCGGAAGGAGTGTCACTAGCTTCCTATCAGCGACAACACATGGCTCAATCTTTTGAGAGTCCTAAACGTGCTCAGAAAAGTCACAAAAACACAAGCAAGAAACACTCTCCTTCATTTCAAAATATACTATGGGACGATGATAACTCTGATAACACTACAAAATTAGCCTCAAGAAAACATCATTAACTGGTCCTTGTTAGCTAGACAGTAAAATGTACCAGGCAGAAATAATACTCAGGCTGTTAAGGAGTTTGCGAAAGAGAATGGCATCGGTCTTTGCACTTGACAAACGCCTTCCTGAGCATGAAAACTTAAGATGTCAGGTGGTCAAATATACACAAAACAGTAGAAGGAGCGAAGGAAGACTGAGAAAAAATGATTAATTAAAGAATGACAGCTGACTTTAGGAGAGCCATGTCACCCACACAAACTATACAAGCACATACTACATAACGGGACTCTCACAATATCCGAGTCTTGTGTATAGTAGGAAAATCAGCCTACTGTACATAAGGGAGAAACTGCTCAGGAAGCATGAAACAATGATGTACTTGCAAACTGACGAGGAAATTGCATGTCGGTGAAAAGAATGGCTTCTTGAGCTCTACAAACAACTCTAAATATCTCTCCCGGATGACTTATCCAGAGAAAACTTGAGGCAAACACTAAAGCATTACGCCACACATTCAAATATGGCATGAGCATTCACCAATTCTTGGAAAAGGTGACAAACTGCTTACAGCAAAGGTAATTTACGATCCAGCATTATTCACAGTTACCTATATTACCACAAAGTCTGTGCAGGCCATTGTTGAAGATCCAGAAATTAGTATTATCGCTATATTGTCATTGTCAATCCACGATCAGGCTTCGTTAATAGGTGACCATGTAAGGTGTCTTGAACATATGAGTGTAACTATTACCACAAGCAAAGGAATCCCTGTAAAACATAAATTAGCATTTTTCTATGTTGAGAAACCTGCTGCACAATTTGAGCGTGGGACTCTATTACCCATATGGAGGCTGTGGGGGACATATCAGCTAATTTTACGACTTTGAATAGGCAATCTCGAGTTTGAAATGGCACTGTTTACAGTAACTGCAGTCTCTAGTAACAAAAGTTGAATACTAAAATAAGCACAGGATAGTAGTGTGATCATGCACCCAACACATACAGCTTCCTCTACTATATATATATATGGCCTCTTCTAAAAAAGACAATGCCCTAGCTTTAAAATAATAATATCAGAGTTTCACAGACATGCACACATAACCAAGTATAGTAGAGCAGTCAAAGGGTAGACAATCTATACAATACTTCTTATGTTAGTTGTAAGGGTGAGCTTGCAGTGTATAGATATGTTGAGTTTTGGCTCTAGAAAACAATGATACTTTACTCAATAACAGACGTAGCTAACAGTAGTAAAAGGGAGCTCTTGGTGATAAAAATAGGCCAAATAGCTAAAAAGTGACATGATGCATTTATGTATGATGTATTCATTGTAAATTGGAATTTTCCCACTAATTTTGTGACAGGTCCTGTTGGGAAACAGAAAGGAAATGCAAAACCATTTCAAAGGCTCAACCCTAAACAAATTAAATATGAGTTATCTGTAAGAAGAGATCAGAATGTTGGTGGAACCAAACAGAAGTTGACAAAAAACCCAGCCTCACTCGAAGAAGTGGGACTAGAACAGTACACAGTGTTAGACTGTGAACCCCTTCATGACCTTAAAAGGCATATCCATATTGTGTTGGAGGAATTTCCAAATAAACGTAAGAAAAAGCTGACAGCATAAGTTAAGAGTGTTTCAAGCAAAGAAAGAATATGAAAACGCAAAAGATTATTGCTTTGCAATCATCCACTTGCTCAGTCTCTTAAAAACAAACGATATGGATCCAAATATACTTAGACTTATAGAAACTTTGGATGATATATCTAGGTCTATGCAGATGACAGTAAGTGGTCACCAAAGTCAATTGTCTGGCTGTCCAATATTACCTGGATCTATTTTGAGCTCTTTTGTCAGCTATTTCAAGTTCTACATCATTGTCACACACGAAAATGTTCAGGATATATCTGCATGCCATAGCAATCCATGCAGCGCAGAAATGTAGTATAATTCAGAAAAATTAATTTTGAGATACTCGCCAGAATTCAGGATTTATTTCAAAAAAACTGTATTTCAGGCCTCTCAGAACATGTGTATATACTTTTATATCTTAAAAATGCATACCTTGGCCTGGAGGACGGCGCAAAGACAACTGGGTCGTCCACAATGGTCGAGTGTACGGGCATGTATAACAGAGAAATATACGGGGAAATAAACAGCTCTTGAAGAAGCTAGGGCTAGGGCTATTATAGAAATTCGCAAAAAACCCTCACCTTTCGACTTCTATCTGGCTCGTTTTGTTTTTCTCTCGACGACGATCTCTCTCTCTCACTAATGGCAACTATAAACGAGCTCCTGGACATGCTGAACACAAGCGGCGGGGATACTACCGTCTTAGCCTTTGGGGGCACGTCACCAGCATATCTTATCTCTGGTTAGTATGCATAACTATGTATAACACATTAAAATTACAGAGATGAACTAGACAGTAAATCAGCTGTATCAACAACCTCCCCCACCTATAGGGAGTAGAGGCACCAGTCTTTCTCCTTATACCAACTCTCCCCATGCTGCACTCTCCTCTTACTTTCCCTCTGCTGACAATGTGGAACCATTGATGAGAGATCTTTATGGAGTAGTTAAAGAAGCCTCTGATGTAGAGTGTTCTTGTGGTCTTGAAGATGACTCTGTCTTACATAGTTATGAAAGATGATGGCCAAGAAGCAGAGGAGAGGAGATTGGGTCGATTTCTTGCAACTGGGTGTAACTAAAAGTTGAACAGTAGAAGACCCTGATACAACCATTTCGCCCCATCACAGTTCCAGGCAGTTCGAGACGATGATCACCATACTCACACGAGACCAGCTCGACATGGTTGTAATGGGGCAGTTGTGAGGCAGGTCTCCCCAATAAGCACAGTAAACTTGCAACATTTGTGCTCAGTTGCATATGTACTACCAACATTAAAACCACCTCTGTTCCAACTCTTGAAGAGCAGAATATTTGGCAAAAGCCAACTCTTGCTTGACAATAACATCAAATAGCTTACATAATTATTTAGGGTTTGTGTCTCTGTCAACTCAAAATCGTTGAGAACACAAAAATCAGAGAAAGGGAACAGGTGTTATACTTCACACAATTGTGTGGGTTTTTAATTCATTTAATTGTTTCAGATGGGTTATGGATGAGGTTCACATCAGAGATGTCCTATATTATGATAAATACTGGTGTGCTGGTGGGTTTCGAAAACCTCGGTGATGTCAATAACCATCTACAACAATATGACGCACTCAGAATCGGTTTTCTGAAAAGGAGAAGAGCAACATGCTTCTCTTCCCTGCAACACTTTATGGGACTGAAGTAACTGGTAAGTAACAGACACAAAACTTGTTAGATTTAATAAAATCCATTCTAGTGAACACATTTATTGAACTAACAAAGCTCTTGTTCTATGTACCGGGAATCAGTGTATTTCTTAGTGAAAATATATCCAAAAATGCACTGGAAAGATTGTTTGGATGTGAGCGTCAGAGAGGAGGAACACAGGATAATCCTACAGTTGCTGAGTTCATGCAGATCACAAAAGCTTTCGTGTCATAGACAACCAATACAGGGATATTTTTAACGGGGAACTGAAGAGGGAACAAAGATTGTAGAAAAGAAAATATCCCTTTATTCAAAACATCAATGTTAACATAATTAATATCTAATATAGAGAACACTACAAGTAAGAATTGTATTTTAAATGTTTATCTGTATAAAGTTTTTTACGTAAAGTTTTTGAGCATTGTGTTTATCTCTTTTGAGTTTGTTTGTATTGATTAACAATCATCCTTAGACGATCTCTTTAACTGAAATGTCATCTACATCAAAATCAGCTGAGGCTATAGCCCATTAA
>JAODVQ020323214.1:0-12018 GCA_025400075.2 Phenganax stokvisi
ACACCAATTTGAATTTCATTAAAATATAATTTATGCATCTGACTAAATTTGCAATGCCTACATAAATCAGTGTTCCGTTTTTTTTGAAACACACTGTATAGGAAGAATATACATATTTAATTTTGCGTTCGAAGGAAGAACTTGTCAATTCAATGCGTAGTCAATGGTAAGGGTCATTTACACAGGCGATTTTTGATGCGATTTTTCTCCTTTTAAATGATGTGATAGAGCGGACAACTGGCTAATATACTTGATCCAACAATTTTGTTAATGAACTCGCCAAGTCAACCAACTCGATCACATACGCTAAGAGGAGAAAAATCGCAGCCAAAATCGCTCGTGTAACTGGTCCTTACAAATTTCCCTTCACTTTTATTTCACTATATGCTACGATCACATAAATAGCGTTGTAATATAAAGATGTACGATGGGTAGGTGACGGAAATTTCAAAAAAATATATCAGCCCCCCTATCGACTTTGTACTGCTACGTCCCTGTAGCCCAATGATCTCGCATGAATTATGTACAATATCACTTTTAATTTTGAAATTACGTCTACAGCTCGTGTCTCTTTTTATCGAAATCACTAAAGTGGTATATTTGTCCCATCGAGATTGGAACGCACGTGGTTGATTGTATGTACCACGTGATTAAGTTTTTCACATATTGTGACCGCTGTGAACAGCTATAAAGAGAACACTCAATGTTAAAGCATGTTATAGAACTACAAATCGACGTACAGAGAACTAAATTTTAATCTAGCAATAGCCGAGCAAGCAAATCGAGTGAATATGGCGTATTTTTCAAACTCTGCTCAAAATAAAAAACTTCATAACCGGTAAAACAATTTCATCACGTGGTACATAATCCACTTGTGCAAATCTCGAGAGACCAATCTATCACTCTGGTGATTTCGATAATATAACACGTGTTCTCTGTCTTTTAGCCTGTCATGCATATCCATAATTTTTTCTCTATTGCCCACAACACTACAACATTTAGTGCCAGAAGTTAGACTTGGCCGACTAAAATAAGCTTGTGTGCGACCCCTACACAACTGACATGGGGTGGAATACTCATTTAATTAAGTTAATCTTTGAGATCGTATACTCTGAGCAAATGTATTGGAGCTTCGCTTTGTTAAGTAACTGTTGTATTCGGCCACCTCACGTGGACGTCCACGTGCATGCGAAGGCGTACTTTGATTTGCTTTAAAGACACAACCATAAGTCTCAGAAGTCCATAAGATAACCAGCCACAGGCTTTGTTTACAAATCTGATCGTGAATTTCATCTTGGAATATATTAGCGTCAGTTGTAAATTACTTATTACAGAAATCGTCGTTCCAAGAGAAAATGTTCACGAATTATAACGGTTTTTGAGCGATTGGATACAGCATTACGTCATTTGAATGACGCACAATGATGAATGTAAACAAAGGAATTTGTTCATTGCAGTAATCATGTGATTACAAACAGGAAATATTAATAACACTTCACTGGTATAAAAATGTAAAGAGTTTTATAAAGCTACACATAAAGCGTTAGTTTAGCATTTCAGGCTTGACCTAATGGTGTGCGACTATATGGACGGCCAAGGAGCCGAAAATTTGAAAAATCAAGAACAAATCGAAAAAGTAAATGGGAATTTTGGCGTGTTGACTTGGAGGACTAGATTATGCTATGGCGTGGGGCATATTCTCAATGATTTATGCGCGAATGTGTGGTTTTCTTATTTATTAGTATACATGCAATATGTTGTTGGACTAGGTCCGGTTGCTGCAGGGAGTTTACTTCTAGTTGGGCAAATTGCAGACGCTTTATCAACCCCTTTAGTGGGCATTGAATCAGACAGAACCGGTTCCACTAGATATGGTCGGAGAAAGTTATGGCATTTATTAGGTGTATCTTGTGTCGTGTGTAGTTTTCCTTTTATTTTCATCAAATGTTTCGGATGTGTTCACAATACATCAGATTATTCAAAGATCATATACTATGTGCCTTTTATTGTCATATTTCAATTTGGTTGGGCATCGACGCAAATATCTCATTTAGCATTGATACCTGAACTCAGTGAATGTAAGATTGAGAAAGTCACCTTGAACGCCATTAGGTAAGTACTTTGGGGTTGTATTGACACGTGTACTTTTTAAGTTTTGACATGAAGATATTGGTGACGTTGTAAAGCTTTGATATATGTTAGACTTGGCCTTTTTGAGTCCTCTAATTTTGCTGGGGGTTTTTTCCACCATTGTGAAATTGACCTTGACCTGTCTGTTACACCTGGATAGAATTTCCAGGTCTAAAATGTTCTGACTGTTTATCACCCCATAGGATATTTGTTATGGTCCTTTTCCCTAAGGTTCAAAGGACAAAGGTTTCCTTGAGGTTCAGAGGACAAAGGTTTCCCTGAGTTTCAAAGAGATTTTTGCAATATTGGATGCAATTTAAATTGCAAACATGGAAATATGTCACATTATTTTACTTATTAACAAACATACATTACTATATATAATTTTTTTTGTTGAGCTGGTAAATTATTCACCCCATTGCACAATACTTCTTTCCTTTACTTTGTCTGGCACCTCAGAAATTTGCTGGTCATGGTCATGCTCTTACCACCTTATAAACCGTGGAGCAACTACTGCAGAATACCCTGTCATATAATGTTACTGACCCTAACCCTAACCCACTGTGGTTAATCTTTTGAAGCGTATGCAGTGGGGATATTAATACATGCTCGAAAACACTAATGTAGGTAGCCAGAGAAGTTTCTGATGACTTAGCCACATAGTGCACGAGTATGCCTGGGTATTCTGCAAAATTGCTCCTAAACCATGTATCTGCTGATATCTGTCAACCCATTGACTGGCAATGTATTTTACGCATCCTGGTACAACTGAATCTTGTCACTTTATTGGAAATGTAGGAAAGACTCTTGTGTCTTTAGGGTTAACCCATCAATTGGCACGATGTCCCTGTAATGAGTAACATACAGTAAACTGTATAAGTAGGGTGTGAATATAGTAATGGAATGCATTTTTTGCCGGTCAATGAGAGAAAAACAGAAAGAAATTGGCACATGGTTCGGTTAATACTTCGAACGGCAGGAGATTCTCAGTGGTGTTGTGAGAGCTGTTCAACAGGGGGCCTGAATTCAGTTTTTTCTGAAAGTGTTAATGGATTGTTAAAAGAAGTTTAAAATTTTGAAAACCACAGATCCAGTTGTATTTTTTAATGTTTGGAACAGAAAAAGTCAAAAAATAATTCAACATAAGGTCTTAGTGCTCAATGAACTGTGGAATGCAACTTTCAGCTATAACTTTTTCCAAAATTTCTAACAAACCTCCAGTTCTAGGGGGGGGGGCGACCGTGTGATCCTCCTTGCTCGCTCTGTCCACAATACCACTGGAGCCTCTCACTGGCAAGTAAAATTGTCTAGAACTACAAAGAGTTGAATAAGAAAGCGGAGGGCATTATTTGCCAGTCAATGGCTTATATAAACATGCAGAGACATTGGCAGTTAGTTTTAGTTAATTGAATCAATTTACCTGGTGAAAGTTTTTTTTTAGACAAGTAAAATTATATGTCAGAAAACAGCACTACATACACTTAGGGTGCACAGCCAGTCAAAAGGTTAATGTGGTGATATATTTCATGCAAATAACAAGAATACAAATATCTAAGTCTAAGTTTTTCAAAAAAGGAGAGAGAAGAAAGTTTTTTCTAAACTGATAAGTAACTGTATTGGTTGGTATTTTCAGGTATGCAGGCACAGTATCATCTGGCTGTGTTGTGTATCTCGTATTTTGGTACTTGATCAGAAGTATGAAAAAAAGTGATAAATTTAATCACAAGGATCATGATGAGTTTATGGTAAGAAATGCTACTATTGCCTTTGTACTAATGAGCTCTGGAGTCAGCCTGCTTTCCATATCATAATATTACAGTACTACTTTGCTTGTCATGGTGTGACTACTAACCTACGAAATGAAGCACTCCTTTTGTTTTTTGTCTTTAGTATTTAGCATTAATAGTAGTCGGAATCGGAGTTCTATTTATGGTCATATTCCACTTGGGAGTGAAGGAAAAGCCGAGGAAATGTTCTTTCCCAGAAAACTCGTCAGGAAGACGAAATGCATCAAATTGGAAGCTCTGGTTTAGAGAATCTGAATTTTATAAGGTACAAATAGGTCTTGAAGCTATAGATGCGGATTAGTTTGATGACATGCATGCAATGCCTGCAACATGTTTGTTTTCACATGGGTGACCCATGTAGCTACTGTGTACATTGGCATGCTGTGTTTGCTTACTTTGCCTGGAAGTATGTGATACCAATAAACTGAAGTCATGCTTGACATAAGAATCTTGACATCTGAAGCTTGGTGGTACAATTGCTGGTCGAAGCATCTTTCACCAATGAGGTTTTGTCTTAGATTCTCAGTGCCGATTTAATTTTCTCATAGTCCATCAACTACTCTATTAAAATTTGTAAGCTTTCTTGGAGTCCTCTGCCTTCTTCCTACATGGAAAATTGATGGGGTGGGTAAGGATATTATGGCTTCACACAAATCAATTCATGCAGCTAAGTAACTCCATGTAAACCATTAATCTAGCTATCTATCTAAAGTCTAGCTATGAAACTATATATTAGACAGCTGCTTCTGGTTGGGCCATGTATATAGGGTGTGACACTGTGCGCTCGATATCACCATCAACTCTATCAATTGAGCTAACCATAAATTGTACAGCTCATTCTTTCTTCCTGTGTTTTTTCAGATTGGTTTAGTGTACATGTGTACACGACTTGTTGTCAATATTTCTCAAGCATACACTCCACAATTTACAAAATTTTCCTTACAGCATCATAAGGTACTGGTTTTGATTTAATCATTCTGTCAGAATGAAATATATACTGAATCATTGTAGTAGCTCATTAAAATTTTATGCGCTCTAGTCATGGCTCTAGTCAGCTCCACTTAGTTATTTCAATTTTGTTATTATTAATTTTTTTTTATTACTAATTATTATATGGCAAACGTCACTTCCGGTGAAATAGCGCGCTGCAATTTGGCTTAGAAGCATTTACAGTGGTCAGTTGGAGAAAAAGCAAACAAATTTCTCATGCCTAAACGCCAAAAGTTACTGTAAAAAGTTGAATATTACCTTTTTTTAATGTATTGATAACATTTGTAAATTTTTCTATTTTGAACAGATGCAATACTGTAGATTGGTAATTTTGTATTCTTCGACCAAATGTGTACCAAGCTACCAAGATTTAATTCAAATAATGCAATTCTTGATATTTTCGAGTGTAAATGTATAATGCCATGTACTAAACTCAGTTTTATTGACCTTGCTTGCTCGGTCTGTACCAAAAAAAAACTCGCTCCGATACTAGTCCGATATTTCTCCGTAAAGATATCGGGCCCGGTTAATTAGAAGTTAAGAATTATCGGCTATGATTGGGACCACTTGGGACACTTCTTTCTCATTTTGAGACAGACTGAGTCCTAGTAATATGTTGCTGTAATTTATCCTAAATTATGCCAATTCATCGTATCTCATATCTCATTGGTTCCGTTTTCTGCTGTTGTGTACCGGTCGAATTCATGGGTGAAAATCAGGAAAAAAACAACCTTGTTTATTCTTCAGTTGCGATGCTTCTTGATGCGTTATCGGGAAGTATTGTGATTGCCGGTTTTCATTAATCGCAGTTCATCCTAATATATCAGAACATTGATTTACGACGAAGTGCGATGGCTTGCGATTTATGAAAACCAGGCGATTCCATCCGTCCCAAGCATGATCTGACCGCGAGCAAAAAGCCTGAAACGAGCAACAGAATGGAAATCCATTTTGCTGCATTTAATCACTTCTTTTTTTCTTTATAAGTGGACAACATACACTTTAGTGTACTTTTTGATCCAGGTATAAAGCGAAGGCAATCAATCACCACGACTAGAAAGAACATATCGAAATTAGTAATAGCTACTGCAAAGTTTGGTCGCGAAATGTTGTAATTCAGCCCTGTGAAGTTGGCAAATTATGTATATGTTTGTATTACGGGCCGAAATTAGTAACTATTTTAGTTACAGGGCTATATTTTCCGTATTTTATAGAATTTCGCGACCAAACTTCACAGTTTTACTAATTCTGGTATGTTCTTTTTGGAAATTTCCTTTTCTTGATTAGATGAAAAATTAGTCTAAAGCGTATATTGTCCATTTCAACTAGTGAAGTTGGGGTTGCAATAATTCCCTGAACAACGCTGACTCAAAACTAATATATAAATTAATTATACGATGCTTAGTTTACGCGTAGAGGCATGGTACGTACTTTGAAATGATTTATACCAGCGACTTACCTTAATTACTACATTATACAAAGACGATAAATTTATTGTTCATAAACCATTAGACGAAAATTAAACCAAACTAAATGTTCATGTTTAGTAGCACCATGTTCTGTCATATCATAGAGATAAAAAGAATAGGTTGTCTTTCTAAAGTAATAAAATACAAATTATGGAATTCAAAATATGGGACCACAGTACATTAGTGGGTAGCATTTTAGAAGTGGTTAACTATCTTAGTGCGAGATTTATAGCAGGCCTCAAAAATGATGCACAAAAGTCATACCGACCTACGTAGATCCAGTGACGCACTAGTTACTGGTCTCGTATTTGCTATAATGAATTTGTATTTTAGTGTTTGAACTACAACCGCTTTCGACTGGGCTGCAATTTATTTTGAACTAATCTTGTTTTAGGAAATAGTTGCAATCGTCCCGTTGATTGTTTTTGTGAGTGGTTTTCTAACAACGATGGCTGCAAAACCTTTAAATGTCAAAATAGGACAAAGGGTAGGCTATGTCATCTTTCTTAGCATGCAGATATTGTATAATGGGCAGTATCGGAGTATTGAAGTTTGTTTCCCAATAGCACGTGAAACTAAAGGGAGTTTTAGTTTCACGTTTACAGCAAACCGCTAACCTCAAACGGCACACTTCAAGTCGTATTTGCGAGACAACAGTTGTAGCTTTCGCGGAAGCTAAAAACTTGATGCATTAAATTGAACCATGAATTACTTACTTAGAACACCTAGGCTGTAAAACCTAGCGTCAAATGTGTTCTGAAGTGTGTCGTTTGAGGTTCGCGGTTTGAAGTAAACGTGAAACTAAAACTCCCTATTGACGTTTACGGCGAACCGCTAACTGCTTATGGCAAACTTTAAATCACATTAGATTGTAATGTCAACAGTTTAGTAGAGCGAAGTTGCGAAATCACGCTTCAGTTCATTATATAGGTTCCTAAAAAATCGAACAACTGACATAGTTGACTTTAAAATGCGACTTAAACTTTGCCGTTTGCCGTCAGCGGTTCGCCGTACACGTCAATCTAAAACTAAATCTCTATTGTCTCCGCTTGTACGCAACTTTTGTTTCGTTCAAATTGGAAAGAATTGATTAAAAAGCTTGCGAGAAAAGAAAAAGCTCACTCCACACGAAAAATTTTGCCTAGTGATCGGAAAACAGCCTTTGTTTTGTTTTTTTTGCGCATTGTTAATCGAGCAACATTCTATACAGGAGATCGCAGTGTGCCATTTTGTGTAAACTGTATGCAGACTAGCATCCAATTTTCAAATGATATCTTAGTTACATAAAGCAATCAGTGATTTCAGCGTCTTACTACTTTTCAGAGAACGTTTATCGTCGGTCTTTTGATAGTTATTGGTAGCTGGTAAGATTCCAATAATTCACTTTTTGTAGAATTCAGTAGATAATTAGATAAATTTTTTTTAATTGTATAATCGAGGAATATCATTACTGAGTAAACATTGATCTAGGCTAAATGTGGTAAATCCATCAGAACAGCTGAAAGAAACATGTTAAATTCGGCAAAAAGCGAAGTTGGGTTTGCGAAATGTGGTAAGTTGTGGAAACATAGCCCAGCAAAATTTGCAAATTTACATATTTTTCTATTACGTACAGATATTGTTGCCATGTTTTAGCGGAAAATTACTTGAAAATGGTCACAATTTCCACGCGTATTACAAAAATATACGAAATTTTTCAAACTTTAAAAGCCTGTATTTTTTGCGTTTTACAACCTTTCACATGCAACCAAACTTTGCATTTTACTGAATTTAATGCGTTCTTTCCTGTTCTAGTGATGAATTTACTTCCGTTTGCCTAGATCAAGATTCAAGCCCCGTGCAGACTTGCAATTTCTCTTGATAAGGTTTCCTTGACTAGTTCACTTGCCCGCATGTACGAGAAATAAGTTTCATTAGACGGTCGTACACACACGCAAGTTGAGTTACTGAAAGGCTGACATGACTAACTTTTGAACAAGGCTCCTTATCAGAAAATAAAATTTGTTAACTTTCGTCGTACAAACAAACCAATGAAGCTTGTTAAGGCTTGCAGAGTCTTAATCTCCTGGGGCCGGTTGTTCGAAACTTGGATAGCGCTATTCATTGGATAGTGGATTTTTCAACGTTCATAAAACTGGACGAAAAATGTCGAAACTTCCATTTTGGTCAACGATATAAATATTGGATAGTTTAATTTATCGATATCAGTCATAATTTTATGTCATAACGATCAATATAAATTTTACGACGGCTACAAAAAATCACTATTATATTCAGTGGATTGCACTGTCCACCTTTCGAGCAGCCGGCCCCTAGTGATTTTAACGTGAGCAAGAAGACTGGAACGAGCAACAGAACGGACTTCCATTTTGCTATTTTTAATCACTTCTGTCTATCTTTTCCGGTCATGATATAAGTCGAAAATTGGGGAACAAAGTAGCTACAATGCAATTCGTGAGATAACTCTTTTTGAACGAAAAATGGATTTTTATTTGACAACTAGTTCCAGTCTTTTTCTGTGATTTCAGATTACCTAGTTGTCATAGGATTTGCCATTCATAAAATAGGTTCATGACAAGTGATCAGCGGTATAACAAAACACATCGGTGGGGATACGCTCTTTTTGAGTGTCTTCTTTCGATAGATTATATCCAACTATTTTTCTGTGGGACGCCCTCACCTATGAAATACAAGGCTTAACTAAACCAACCATGTTTCTCTATTTGGTCATCCTAGTTTCTACTCTTTCAGTGTTTGGTCTTATTTCATGGCTGCACACTCAAAACAAGTCTACGGTTACGCTGTATTACTTGGTGTAGGAGGATCTTTAAGTCTCGTCACTTGTCTGGGCATGTTGTCACATCTTATTGGCGAAAATATTGTGAGTAAATCACATGACAAAATTATTATTCTTTTTCACATCAAGATGTGTTTTTTAACGAATTGAGTGGCAATACGCCCTACTGCATCCGTTCAATTCATTCTTTTCACTCAGTCGAATGCCCTGAATAGACAATATTTCCTCGTTATACTAATTTTTCAACTAGACAAAGAAAAGGAAATTTTCGGAAAGAACTTATGAAAATTAGTAAAATTGTGAAGTTTATTCATGAAATGTTGTAAAATACGCAAAACAATAGCCCTGGGACTGAGTTGGCAAAGTTTCTATACTTTCGTATCACGTGCTGAAATTGGTAACTACTATAGCTCCAAGTAAAATAGCTACTAAATTTGTAACCAAAAGAGTTACCAATTTCCTCACGTAGTACAAAATTATACAAAATTTGCCAACTTCGCAGGGCTATATGTTGCGAATTTTACAACATATCGCGACCAAACGTGGCAGTTTCACTAATTTTAGTATGTTCTTTCTAGTTGTGGTGATCTATTGCTATTTTTGCTTCATGAATTTTCAAGTACAACAGTAGTTTTGTCATGGCAAGTCGGTTGCCAAACCTTTAATGCGAAATATATGAATTATTTTTGGCGGTCTGTAACTCAGGTCCATTGCTAAAATAGAGCCTGTTGATTGGCTGCTTACGAGGTCGGTAGCACACGATACGGAACGCTCCGTATACCGCTCCGTATACAGATCATGGACATAGAATGCATGCTGATGACGAATCATGTCCCAAATTTTCACCGTGCGTGCTTTTTTGAATGCGCCTCGTGGAAAAGTCCCGAAACCGCGCGAAATTTTTCATTGCAAGAGTCTGGACGGAGTAAAAATGCCCTTTTGAATCAGCCATTTTGCTGAAACAAGGTTTTGACTGAAGCGAGAATAGGGAGCATGCATTTTATGTCTATTATTTCTATGGTCAAACGTCGCTCTTCCTATGTGCCGAACCTAATGCTAATGATCTGGGGCCGGTATCCACTGGACAGCGCTACCTTCCTTTCGACCCAACTGTCTGAGCGCATTTCCACTAGGTTCGGGACATGAAAAGGCGACTTTTGAGCGTCCTTATAGGTACGTTCAGTCGCTGTACCTTGTGAATGTGCACAAACCAAAGAAAGCGTCGTAGGAGACAAAATGTTGTCAAACTTTCAGACTGTTTTCTTCGTTGAATATGTATGGTTCTTAGAGCTTTCCGCTTAAGCTGACGTACTACGAGCAACAGTTCTTGCTGAGTGCAATTTTTCGTGCAACATTGTTGCGTTGCAAGTTGCACGTCAATTTTTGTGCGTATTACCACCCCGTGTTCGCATGCAAGCAAACTGGCACGCGTGTTTCTATAACTCTGTGGAAAGACTGAAGATGTTTTCTATTTCTTAAATGTTGTGTATTTATTAGGAAACTGGTGCATTTGTTTATGGTGCTATGAGTTTTCTCGACAAGCTAGCCAATGGAATCGCTATACAAATCATACAGATTTTTCATGGGTAAGAGAGATTTGCTTTTAGTTTTTGACTTTTAAGTAATAATTGCTTAGTACCCCGGCAGCTCTCACGTTAACTCGCTCCTATTTCAATGGACCCCTTGTGCAGTACAGACAATTTTGATCTAGCCAAAAATATTACCGCAGCTGGAATAAGTATCGTAAAAATTTAAGGGGGTGGGGATTATATGAGCCGGGGTAGGCCGGTTGACCGGGCCAAGTTTTGTCACGAAAATATTTCCTGGGCATTAAAAGAGTATTGGCTTGGGCCCAGTACAGTTTGAATGTTATTTCCAAGTTAAGATTCTACGTAAGCTTAACGACGCGAACATTGAAATGAGCACTTTTCATTTTAAATACAAAATCACAAATCGTGAATAATATATTTGTGTTGTTATAGCAGTCTACGACTCTACATCACGAATCTAACATAAGGAAACTTTTCCTGAAATTCAGAATGAAAAACTGTTTATTTCTCGGGTACAGAGTTCACCTTGTTTACGACTTAAGTTTTTGAAAATCACGTCACCCTTGTCAGAACTAGAATTAAAACGCGGTAAATAAATTTCTTCAAACACAGCAGAGGCTGTTTCCAATGTTGGCAAAGTCATAATAATACTGAAGCGTTACTGTAGTGTCTGTAGCGCTGTACTTCATTTTGTAAACAATATTTGTAAACAATATTTTCAAACGGCCGCGTTATAGAATCCTAACGTCCCTGATAAGATGTAGCTACGAAAAACGGACTGTGACTCTTGCTAAAAAAAATTAGGCCTTGCGTATGGCAGCGCTTCGTTTCAGAGTCACATTTTCGTTAGTTGTTAAGATGCATACATCAAACTCCGAGCGTTTCTCGTCAGGAGTCAGTTGTTCTAACGTAGTTAATTAGCTTGACCTTGGCTTAACGTAGATTTTGAAGTAAACTTTTCAATTGTTTGATCAACTTGCCCGAAATGTTTTTCTGTGCAGCTCGTCTGAATCAGAAGAAGTCTTACGCACGTTTTTCACTATGCGAATTTTCTGTGCGAAAAAATAAATCTACGAAACTGATTGGCTACCACTATATTTCGCCTCGAAGCAAACCAATCACGTCGCTAGATTTATTTTCCGCACGGAAAATTCCGCCTAGTAGAAAACAGGCTTTAAAGTGCTTATGCAACGAATTTTCGGACCTAGTTTTTTTTAGCTAAAATAAATATTTAGCTTCCTAGAAGCAATTTGCTATATATATGACCGTCATGCGTTGAGTAGAAGTACTCTAAT
>JAODVQ020323423.1:0-12015 GCA_025400075.2 Phenganax stokvisi
ACGGTTAGTTTTATGCCATTTTGATTTTAAAAACAATTTTAAGACGGGAAATTCCCATCACTCATAGCACTTTGAATTTAAAAAGGCTGATTTCATGGCATTTTGATTTTATAAACAATTTTAAGACCGGAAATTCCTGTCACTCATGGCATTTTGAATTTATAAAGGCTGGTTTCATGGCATTTTGATTTTAAAAACAATTTTAAGACGAGAAATTCATGTCACTCAAAGCAAAATTCATGTCACATTATCATTTGACTTATTATATAAAAATTATTTCACCAACACCATAAAAATGATTTTAAAGGCAGAAAATCAGTCACAGTAGAAAAGCAATGGAGAAATCAAGTACTAAGAAACTTTGGAAACTAAAATTTTTTACCAATACAAAAGACGAGGAATCACCGATGCTCGAGAACTTTTGGTATTTCCAAAAAAAATTTAACGACGATCGTACCGTTGATCAATTACTAAATTATTCGAGGGAATATTCCACTTCCTCCGATGAGCACGACGATGAAGACGACGATGATGGCGACCGACCTGCCGAAGACAATTCCATAAATAAAGTAAATTTCTAATTAAACATATTCTTGTCTTTTTTTTTTTAAATAATAACCGTAAACCTTTTTTTTGTTTTAGAATAATGAAATAAATCATCTATTCAACGAAACACTACTATCAACAAATGAAATATTGCCAAATTTTCACCAAACATTTATACCCCAACAACAAGCGTTTATGTCTACCTCAAACTTTGCACCGTCCACCTCAAACATTTTACTGTCCACCTCAAACTTTTTACTGTTACTTTTACCGTGACAAGCTATAGCCTCCGCTTTGAGCTTTCCACAACCTATATCCTTCGTCTCGACCTTTGCACAGCCGCAACCTACATCCTCCGCCTTAAACTTACAACAACCAGCACAACCTCTACCACAAACAGGAAAAAAAACATGCAAGTTTTAAAAGAATTGGAAAACAACAAAAACAAAGGACCAAAACCAAGAGGTAGACCAGAGAAAAGTAAAACATTACTAAACTTATATCATACAACACCTGAACAATATAAAAGAAAAATTATTCCTTAGAAACTTAAGCTTTTTAGATAAACACATAGATATAACGACTAGTTGTCCAACCCGCATAAATTGCAATACTGAAAAAGGATATAATTTGTTTTTAAAACTTTTGGCAAAATATAAAAAAATATTATTAGATATAAAAAAAGAAAGAAAAAATTGACCAAATTATAGAAATAGAAAAGGCCGTTATTAAATACTAGAAAATTAACTCATTGTAAATGTTTTTTTGAATATTTTGTACATTTCTCATTTTTTTCTCAAAACGACAATAAAAATCATTACAACAATCAGCATAGCCTTTCAAAGTATTTCTATATTCTACTTCATTTACCCCCTAATCTATCTTTTGCTGTAGTTTAAAACCTGAAACATGAATTACTGGCCCAGTTTCAGATTTGCCCATTGCTCCTCAAATCTTTCTTTCAATGCTTTTTCATAATTCTCGTCATCAAAATCCTTATCAAAAGCACGATAAAGACTCAATTTTCCAAGCAATTTCTCTTCGTCTTTCTAATAATATTGCATCCAAAATAACAAAATGCACCAAATAGCAAAAACGGTATAGATAAGCAATTCAGCATAGAGAAAAACTTCAATTAAACCAACAAGGCTATCTACATCATCCATTTTTTTTACGCTTACCTTCTTTTCTCAATTTCTTAAAAAGCGTTCCATGCTCTCAACTTTTGAAGGAATGCTTCGATGATATTGATCGCCACATTTCAAATATTCCTTTATATTTTCGTCACCTTTATTATTTTTACACATATTGAATGAGTCAAACAATTTCTTGTCCAATTCTTGCACGCCATTCTTCTTCATTACTATTTCGTAAAATGGTTTCATCGGAGAAGTGTTTTTAATTAACACAATCGAATCATACACTAAACAACCGGTTTCACCAAGTATTTCACAATTAGCAAGATCTTTAAAATATTACTGCGCTCATCATAATTCATGTTACTTTTTTAACAACTATTTTAGCAGGTCGTTTAACTAAAAGTATCTTCGTCCAACTCTTAAATAATCCATTGCTAAGGCACATATCATAAATCTCATTACACAGTTCTTTTATATCTATTATCGTCTCAAAGTCCTAATTGTTTTTTCCACCTATAAAATAACGATTGCGAATTCTCGGATCTTTAATTTTTACCAATAAACACAAAAACTTAGCATATTCTACGAATCTAATATAAAATGTACATATATTTTCACGATTGAAGAATTTCAACTCCATCCTTTACGATTATTTTGTCGCGATAACTAGCAGACATTTGTTCATCTCCAGTTTCAAACCAATCTTTAAATTCAAGCTCTTTGAAACTTCATTTACACACATCAAGCTCATCAATAACAACCGCTTTATTCAGCACCACTGCTCCAAAGTCGGGAAATAACGCATTTGCGATTTATCAATAATTTTTTGTCTGGAACTTATAATGATAATTTGGAATCTCCAATTACTTAAATTGATCTGCAGCAACGATGAGTCGCCCTTAAAAAAATCAATGTCCACAGAATACATGTTCCAAGCAAAATCACACACTTGAAAAACATCTATCACCAACTAGCATGGAAAAAGCCTCTTTTAATGCTCTTAAACCCGTAAATTATTCATTTTATTAAAAAAAATAAAATATTGATTTTACATCTAAGCATTAATTTAATGAGTCTGCGATCCAAATTTCGTTTTCCGTTAAAAAGTTCTAGCCAATTTCTTGGCACAAGGCATTTTTTTTAAATGAAAAACAAATTGGAGAAAAAAATGAATAAAACTTCATTTCCAAACATCAAATTCACTCAGCGTCGTTGTCATGGAGTCAGCACTTGCTCTTAGATCTTTCAATGCTCTTATAAACCGACGCGAAAGAAAGCAGGAATTAGCAGATATTCTTCACAAGAATCAGGTTATAATAGAATTAAAAGACAAACTTCAAAAAACCGCACTAAATTTCCATGAAGATCATTCAGAGTACAAAGTCGTAGACAGAATATACATGAACGACAAAAACAATCTTGATATAATGATCCAATTGATCGAAAAAAAAAGAATCCAGAAACCAGACAATTAAGGACAGTCATGCATTTTTCAAAGCATACACCTCCAAGCTTATCGGGCAAGATTCTTTGCTAATTCACGAATTTATCGGTCAAGACGATCCGATCAGTCGATTCATAAAACTCATGCACAGAGAATACCACATCGACCAAATCGAAGATATAACTCAAAAAGAAAAAACAGTGAACAAAGGGAACAAACAAGAAGACGACAGCGAGCAAAAACAAGAAGCAAGCAAGGCAAAACAATTGGAAAACGATCTTAAGCCAGAAGGAAGTGGAACAAACTAACTTTTTTCCATTTCTTTTCGGCAAAAATTAGTTCAAATTCCAACAATTTCATGATAAAATAATTCCTGTGTAATTTTAATGCTTGTACTTAATTATTCGCTGGCAAAAGTTAGTTGAAATTTCATTCTCTTTATTTTATGCTTATGTCATTTGATATTTCTTTGCTTGTATTGAACTACTTCATGTAAGATTGCAAAAAATACAATTAAAAAAATTGAGGGGTTTTAATGAGAGTAACACATGGCCAACCACTAATAATAGTGATTAAACGCATGTGAACCCAAAGCCTTGCTTGAGCAGAATGACTACGTTTGCATCTAGCTAGCTCTTGTATAATCTCAAGTGGTATGCAAATCGCGTGCATTTACCGCTTCATCGCTTCCTGCTTGTGTAAACAATACAAGCAACGGCAAACTCGCGTAAAATAAGCTTCTTTCAAAAACATAATTTGCAAGCATCAAACCATTTTACAATACATTCGCAGGCGTTCACACAACAAAAAACACAAAAAACAATTAGAAAAGTGCAAAGACCAAACAAAGTTATAAAGAAACTACGTTAACAGTACAATTCACAGTAAGCCTACGTCAACAATACGATTCACGGTAATAAACTCGCAAATAGCATTCGAAAGCAAGGTTTAAAGAGAATACTGACCATCCATCCTTGCCCAATTACGATTTTCAAAATCAAAATTCCTGACAAACACGCACACGCACACGTCAATCACGCAACATTTCGAATTAAAAAACCATTTTTAAAGGCAAAATTCATGACACGTCAATCACGCTGCATTTTCGATTTTAAAAAAAAATTCTAAGGCAAAATTCGATTTAATGCATCAGTGCCTCGCTCCGCCTTGTACATAAGCCCCGACGCGACACGAATCCGCATCATTCCACTCCACGAAGCCCATCAAGGGCGCAAATCGACAGACAACGAACAAAAAAGAATTCCACTACTCAAGACACGGCGACGTCGCTTACCTGGACGATATTCCAACCCTCCTCCACGACGTACATCACAAAGAAAACCCCTCCACTCCAGAAAGCGCATTTTTGCTGACTCAACAAGAATTCCACACTTTCCTTTACAAAATAGAAACCCCTCAGCTCCTCAACCTCAAAAATAAAAAAAACACCCCCCTTCCTCGCAACCTATTTTTGCTGACTCGACAACTCCTCGACGATTTCATTCCCACCTTATTATGCATAACGCACCACCCCAGATTCTTGCCGACTCAGCCAAAAAAACCAAACCCCATTTTCCATCACTCAAACAACCTATCAAACTATCATCGCCTCATTGGTTCTCACACCATGAAAAGCAGCCGCTCATTGTGCATAAAGACCCCCCTGAAAATAAACCGATTTTTTCCATTTTTCTGCTAAGTCAGCAAATATCTGCAATAGTGGCGTATACTAAATCCTAGCTTAGCAACCGCCTTTTCAAAAAAAAAGGTGGCATATACACATATTACTACTACACCTTGCCTACTGGAAAAGTTAACTATTACATTAATCCACCTATAGATTTAATGAATTTTCAAAAAAGCACAAGCTGAATATTATGGAACGAACTCCGCACAAATAGACGAAAACATAGTCTTGGAGAGAAGCTGTGTGTGGGACTCTAGAAAAAGTAGCAAAACTCAGCGCTGCTAAAATAAGACTAGAAAATTATATTTGAACCATAGAACCAGAAACGCCAAACATTATAGAAAACGAAGTTGAGCTTAATGATTTAAAACAATTTGTAAAGTGTAAAAAATGGACAAAAGAAAACCTAGTCGCGTTGAGTGGTGTTGCCATAGCGATAGGTGGAATTATCCCAACTGTGTTGGTTAATGCGAGAAGTGCACTCAAAAAAAGAGCTCAAGCTACGAGTAAGTTTGACAAGGATTTGGCAAGTTTGGCTAAACAAATGGGTCATATTGCTAGCACTATATTCAATGTGCTTTCAACGATCTTGAAAAGGGGAGCAAATGGTCTGAACTCTTTGGCTTACAATCTGTGTATACTAGCGTTAGCATTAACATGGTTTGTGTATGATATGTATAAAAAAATAGGGCTGAGCGAGCTTGAACGAAACGCAAAGCGGCCAGAAAACGAAAAAGTAAGTAATAACTTAAATTTTTTTATATAATAAATGGAACAAATACTAATTCTTGGTTCTCCAAAACATAAATTGAGTGATATCAAAGGTGTTAGAACTAAACATGTAATTACTTTTAATCCAAATAAACCCAACCCAGAAGAAGAAATTTATGTATATATTCCAAAACTCAAATCAGATGCTTGTTTGGTACTACGTAGTTTGAATTTGAAGTTTGATTTCAAAAACAAAAAGGACCAGTCTTTGTTTTTAAACAGTTTTGGAAAGCTGTTGGTGGGGCAACTCGTCGTGAGTGTGGGGGAAGAAAACGTGCTTGATAACACTGGAAACTCTGAGTTAGAAGTCCTCAAAGATCTTTGGCTGCTAGGGCAAGTAAGAGATGAACTCGTAGAATATGGAACCGTATGCAAAAACACTAGAAAAATAATATTTTGCTCGGATGATGGTGCTAGAACTGGAACATCTCAAAAAGTGTCAGACGCGTTGGTAGCCTTTGTAGTAGTAAAAAAACAAAAGATAATATTAGATAGATTCATAGGAGATCATTGACTGTTCGCAACTTGCTCCATGGGGCATAATCTTCAATATAAACTCAAATTACACAGTGCAGACCAAATCATGGTGGCACAAATAAGACAAAGAGTAGCAGGGTATACTTTAGAGAACAAAAAAACTGGAATATGAGACGATAGAGAATGAAATCTTGGCTGGGGAGGTGTTCTCTGGATATGAGGTTAGTAGAAGTTTAAGCTTTGAGTATGTTACACCGAAGAATGCAATAGAGCGGGATAAATGTACTACTTTAGTGAATGAAACTATCAGCCTCCCACGAAAAAGTGTTAGTGCAATTGTTATGTTATTTCGAATAAAAACTTTAAGCAATTCTGAGGAATTTGTGTACCCAAATATTGAAAGTATTAAAATTACAATCGAACGTGTGCCAAATCAAGTCTAGAGTTAAGGCGTTTCAAGACAAGATCTCTACATGGAAGCAAAAAGATTCTTGGAGAACGAGCAAACTGATTGACAATCGAGCAGTGAAATGACTATGAGAAAATTTTTAAAGATAAGTTTGCAGTGGTTGTGGATCATAGAAGGATTGAAGATAAACTAGTTGTAGGAGCTGGAAAGAAATTTGACATTTCTCAAAATGGTGCACTAATATAGATTAAAAAGAAAGCCACGAGCGCCAACGTTTTGTGTTAGTTGTTTGTAGTTAGTGATGGATTGATTAACTTTAAAAACAAAATTACTGAAAAAGTTCATTAGTAAGCAAAAAACTACGTCACTTTGTGCTGTTTGGGCGTGCAGTGGTTAAGCCTAAAATGTATAACTGTTAAAATAGTTATACATTTTATTTTTTTCACCACAAAAATGAGCAGCTATGTCACCTTGTGCTTATAGGGGTGTCTTAGAGATATCTCTAACTTTTCATATTTTATGTCGTTTAATATTTTTACGATCTCAGATTTTTCTTCCTTGCTCACATCACCTAAATATGTTTTCAAACATGTGCTCCATGTCTTTCTTAGTTGGATTATAGAATGAAAGTAGATTGGAGATATTTTCTCTGCATGGTTTTGCTATGGAAGTTTATTGTTGTGTGATGACGATAGTAGATAAACGAAAATGTCCTGTAGAGAAGGCTAACTTGAAAAGCTCAGACGTTCTTTGTCATACGAAACATGAAGCAATGCAATCGTCTAGAACAATTGGAGAGTTTGGGCCTTTGCAAACTCTACGATCATTTGTAAAAAAAGGCTCTACTTCATCATGCTCACAGCTCGCCACCATAAAACTCTCATCTTTATCATAAAACCAAGTTTTATAAGTTTTGTTCCACTCGTAAGTTCGAAATATTGAAGAAATATAATGAAAATAATCCATGTAATGTTGGTGTAGCATGTTCAACAAATAATGTGTTTTACCACAGGAAGTAATACCTACGATGCTCATGTTGAACGGACTACCAAGGCTTTGCCTTTTTGCACACACTTCACACATATCAGGGGCTTTGCACCCTTGGTTTGATTTATTTGAAATTTTGCTCAAGACTCCGAGGGGTTCATAGCTTTGTGCTTGCTGTGCTCGTCCTTGTATTGTGTTTGTGACTCTTCTGTTTCCTGGCTCTAACATTCTTTATTATTAGCAGAAATTTGTGTCTTGTTTGGCAAATTCGCTTTGCTGGTGTTCGGACTGACTTTTTTTTACAACACGTTTGCCTGCGGTTAAACCTCCTGATAGAACTCCTACAAATGGAATCCAAGGTGTTGTACATTCTACAATGAATTATACATCTTGTCTAAAAGGTTCATTGTCTGACAGTTGTCTTCTCATTCGCATAGCATCTTCTATGAGTTCTAAATGTTGAATAAACTCTGCAAACTTTCCTATAGCCACGTCTGTAAGCATATCATTGGTTTTACTCACTTGCTGCGTTTGTAATCTTTGTAAATTTGTTCTAGCACTTTCTCAGAAGCTTTCTTTACGTAAGCTTGTTTGGAAACTTAGCCGCTACGGCGCTTCATCTCTTTTGCAGTGGATTTTTTTGGAAGCTGTTGACGAATATATATGGGTTGTTCGTTATTCATTTATTTATATTAAAAAGAAAGTGATAAAATGTATAATTTACTAAAGGATATACATTTTTAACAATTCTAAAACTAGGACAATCGTCACAGGCGCATCTAGACAAAAATGAGGAATCCCCAACATAACTAAAATTTCGTTTTATAGTCAGTGTTTCACCTTTTGGTTTTTGATCTGCTTTAGTCTCCATCTTATAAATATCATCACCAACAACTAGATTTTGTTTTTTCTTGCGAGCTTTATCAAACTCGTAACTGGAAACTCCAAGATCAATGAAATAAGTTTATAACATTTGCAGTCTAGGAAAACTCATTTCAAAACCAGTTTTAAGATCTGCTATTTTTACTTTAAAGGAGTTGTCGGGGTAATGAGAGCTGTAAGGAGAGCTAATTCTATTAATAAAATTTTCTGTACTTTGTTTCTTCTTCTGTCTCTCAGTTTCGCACATCTCTCTTACTATCATTTTAGCTAAGTCAAACTTTTTAGGTGGTTGTTTCTTTTCTAGTTCTCTTTTATATATGTTGTCTCCAATAACTCAATTTTTTCTTCCTTCTCTAGCTTTTTGAAGTTGCCATCGAGTAATACCAAAAGGTACTAAATACTCATGGGCTCTAGACATGGTAGAAAAACTCTCTTTCCAACCCGAGTTAACATGTATTATATCTACTTTTAAACTATATTGTGGCAAACCCCTATTTTCATTTGTCTTTGGTTTGTGTTCATGTTTTGTCCTCTACTTATATACGCTGAATTAATCACCCAATTCCTTGACCTATTATGCAAATAAGGTGTAAAGCTTCACTGCTTTGCTCTAGTATTATCTTATACTATTTGGGAATTTGCGACTGTTATGTTTCGTTTGGTTATTGTTCGTAATGATGAATTATTCACCCGATCCATTGGGGATTGCCCGTCTTTTTATGCAAATGAGGTGTAATCGTTTAAACACGTTTAAATACGTTTTGATGACGTCATTAATGTTGCTGTGATCAGTTGCTTATAGTTTTGTCTTCTAGCCGTATCAGCTTTAATTTAACATATTTTTGTTTACGTTTTCTACTCTTGATCTATCAATGTCACCTTAATCGCTTAATCCTTTAATCCCTCTGGAATGTGTTCCATTCCTCTTTCTAACACTACTATTTGCGGATGTTCTTTCTTTTTAGCCATTTTAGTCAGTAAAAGTTTAGTTTTCAAACACGAAAAATCGCGTAAATTACAATCAAGTTTAAATACTGATTTGACGGAATTTTTTACTGATGATGATATCTGTGAGTTTTACAAGCAATGCGATTTGGTTGAGGGCCCCATATCTTTTTCTGATTTGCCTGTTGTTTATGAAAGATATTTGAAAAAACAAGGTCTGGACCGTGTTTTTTTTAAAGGTGTATTTTGATACGATTTATTATGATTCAAGAATGAGTGAAAATAGTGAACGAACGCGGTGTAAAAACAATATCATATTTTTACAGCTGAACAATAAGCATAATGATTTGATTATTTCACCTAAATCATTTAGCAAATATAATCTGTCAAATTTTTGTTTCAATGGTATGGAATAGTTTGGTGGAGCAAAGTTGGTATTTTGCATGTTTGCAAATTAAATTCACAATGTTTGACGAATTTTTCAAACACGAAACGATGCAATGACGAAGAGAATGTAAAAGTGGCATGCAGTAAATGTAATATATTTATTCAAGATCGAGAATGTTTTGAAAATCATTTCTTTCAAATAATTTTTTGTTCGAGTAAGGATAACACACCAAAGTTAACACAGTGCCGAAAATGTTCTTTTGCAAAACAGGTTATAAGAGCGTTCTCAGATTTATTTCTATTAAAAAACATGCTACTGTAAATAGTTCTTGCACAAAATCATATTGTTATCAATGTAGGAAATGTTTAGAAAAAAATCATCAGTGTTGTGTAAAACCGAGAAATGTTGCTCGGGACCTCATCGATTCACATACATTATTTTTTTTCGATTTCAAAACAAGAGCCCATTCGGAGGGTTATATGATACCGATCTATTGTATCGTGCAAAGAGTCTGCTCTTCTTGTGGTAAACAAGATATCATTAGGAATTTCGACTCTTTCCTACCCCATACTATTATGCCATCGTGCGATATTTCCGTTGACCCTGTGGAATGTTGTGGTTATCAGCAATATGTTTTTGAAAAGAGAGAAACTTTGCAAGTTGTTATAAGCAATGCTATAAAATCAAATTGTTAGAGTTCTTAAGCAAAAACGTAGATAGAACAACACATAAAACAATGATTGCCGAAATCACTGAAGAATCGCAATGTCGTCATTGCATCGTTTGTCACGGCTCATGTGCGTTTTGAATAATTTGAACTGTTAAATACGTTTGAAAGAACGAGTAATGTATTTTCACATGGATTCCGTAATTTACATGAGTAGTGTGATTTTGACAGTTCTGCCCCTCCGTTTTCCTCCCACCCATATTAGCTTAAAAAATGCCTCACCCTTTTGCCAGAAGGGGGATCCTGTTATAGTAGAGATCATATTTTGAAGAAAACCCATCACGAGTCAATGCCTTTTAAAAAAAAATCCAGGCCTTGTTCATTTCTACTCCACTGTCAATTACTAGAAGCTACTATTACAAAAAAGAAGTCCAGGTTGCTTCGTGATGGAACTTTTTGAAGAAGTCAATTTAAAAAAAAAGGAAATTACTAGATGCTACTATTACGAAGAAGCGGAAAAAATTCAGGCCTCCTTCACTTCATTATAAATTACTTGTAGCTACTATTACGAGAAAGAGCACCTCGACCTAATGGAGGCCAAATTTGCCATCAATTGACATTTTACGAAAAAAATAAAAAACAAAAAGATAAAAATATGTTCACACCCTAATCTCAAAAAATTTCTATCACTGTTCACAAAAACACTATTTATCGAGTTATGTCTCTCAAGACTACATCGCTTGGCGTCTTACCTGATCCAATAACAATAAGGATGTCTTGTCTTAGTTGTATCAAGAGCTTACTACATTTTTTTGTTTTTAATTGGTGAACGATATCCTCTTTTTGTTCCTTGTTAAAGTGGCTTTAGTAATTTTCAAAAATGAGTTGCATATCTTTTCGATTAGGATTGTAAAAACTTTCCAGGTTTGAGATATTATCACGAAATGGTTTTGTTATAGAATTGAGCTGTTGGGCAATCAAGATGCAACTTAATCCATAGTGTCTATACAAGAATGCCAAGTTGACCAGTTTGTAAGTTCTTTTTTTATTAAACTCACTATTAGCACAATCGTCTTAAATAATTAAGCTTTTTGTACTTTTAGAACATTCCACCACTAGCTTTAAATAATTCTCCAACTCTGCTTGTTCACATTGTAGCACGAAGAAATTTTCATCCTCATCATATTTTCAACGACTATAAGTTTTATTCTAAGAGCAGGTGGGACATACCCATGATAATGTTGCTCTATCATGTCTAGTAAGAACTTTGTATTTTCACAACACGTCATGCCCATGGTGATCATGTTAAAACAATCATCAGAAAAGCTACTATGGTCATTTTAGTTTGTTTAGATTTTTGACTTAGTTCTTTAATTATGGGCTTGGCGTTTTCGCCTCGTCTCGAGGTGACTCTGGGCATTATTAAAGGGTTGACTACGTTTACGCTTAAACATATTATTAAACTCGGTTAGTGTTTTTTTTAATACAATGTGTTTTACTACGATAATTGCACCAGACCCAATACTCATCAAACGAAGCCAAACCGTGATTAATCCTACCAGGTAGACAAAGTCTTTCTGTAAAAGATCGTTACTTAAGAGTTCTTGACTTACAATCTTTTTCAAAATTGTTGGGACAGACATTAATAATTACAAAAAAACTCACAAAACCCC
>JAODVQ020323528.1:0-12014 GCA_025400075.2 Phenganax stokvisi
TCGTCACTGAAAAGAATAAAGAAAAAATATGTTGGTTACTTTAAGGTTGTCTTGCCAGCCTTACGTACAGTTACGTAGTAAGGCTGGAAAGCAAGCTTTTGGCAATATAGGGGCTGTTTGATTTAATGACCTTCCTGATGTAGCAAGGAATTATGATTGATTGATCTATCTGCCAACTTTTCAATTTTATCTAGTTCCTACTCTGAGTTTCCATGTTAAGACTTTGCCGTACATTTTAGATTTATGCTTTTATCATAATGTTCACGGAAAAAATAAACTTCCCCTATTCCTAAGACCGACGAAAGAGGAGGCCCCCACAACTTACGGGTGCCCATGGCCTCTGCATGTCTTAATCCGACGCTGCTGATTGTGTGAGACATAACGACGATTTTGTACGCTTGGGCTGTTAGTAGAATGTGAATTAAGCTCGTGTTCCACCAGGCGGAATTTTCCGTGCTGAAAATAAATCTAGCAACGTGTTTGGTACGCTTAAGCCTTTTCGCGGCGAAATATATACGGTTAGCCAAACAGTTTGGTAGATTTATTCTCCGCACGGAAAATTTCGCCTAGTGCAAAACGGGCTTTAAAGACGTAATGCAAAGGAAGGATCGGCGGACCAGTAACTGGACCGAGCCCATCCATCTGTGCATCAATGTGAGTCGCTTTTAAAATACTTTGGCGTTATACAGGGTGCATGAAAAATAATTCAATGTCTGAGCCGTGCTAAGTCTACGGATGCGCAAACGTTCTTAGAAATTGTACATGTCACGTACAAAGGCTGAATTTTATGATCTTTGTTGCTATAATTCGCAATATTCCTGTTCCCTCAAAGTCAAATGTGAACCTGTTATTTATCGAGCATTCCTTCCGAAGTCCGACATGAAGTATTAATTCGTCGGATATTTTGACTGCTGACCGCTAATGCTGAGCCTGTCGCCTGCAAGCATGCCTGCAAGTTCGGGCGTCGGGAAAGAAAAGTGTTATCAGTGGAACTTCTGCACTACCAAAATTCAAATACGATGGACCAAGCATGTAATGTTGTAATTCCTACTCTCGAAGACAGCCGAATACAAGGTGTTGATTTTAAGATGTTATTGTTTTTCCCTAGTGTTTTATATTGTACAACTCCGAGACAATTCGTGTCTTACTAGTTTAGCTGGGCTGCGCCGGTTAGGAATGATAAACTTGTGATCCCATCTCACAAAATGATTTTATTTCATATTCAACTTTGGGGGACTAGTGCAGTTTAGTGTACATCTTATGCCGCTGACCATCCAAGAAGCAGATTAACAATGCTGAGCCTGCAATCCCACTTTAACCTTCTCGAACCCTAAGCTGATGTCTTCCAAACTGCACACCAGCCCAGTGACCAGTCATAGGGAGCTCGGAACGGCCTGGTTTAGAGAGTTCTCTTTTGATGAGGTAGGATGAAATTTCCCATATGAACACAACAAGTGAGCCAGCCCAGCTGGAATGGGTGTTTTTTGATGATTTAAAGTCTGTTTAGCATTATTTTTGATGGTTTTGAACATTGAAAACTAAGCAAATATGCCCACCAAATGTTGCCATTAAACCAACTTACTGAAATATTGAAGAAATAGCAAGTTTCAATGCCAAATTATGTAGCCCCTCATAAAGCCATTCAAGTATATTTTGAATAATTTTTATCACATACACATTTGCTCCATTTCCTAGATTGTCACCCTCCCAATAGAAAACAAAGAAAAAACTTGTTCAGTTTCTTTCCTTTTCTATTATATATAATCTGATCATTGGATTGTTTAGAAAATTAACAGGGAACTACTAGTTGCCCTGGAAATATGGATAAAATTGTAAAAACTTTGCAAAATGGGTTCAATTAGCAGCTTAAAACAATGTTTCCAACATCCTAGAATGTCTACGTTTTCAAAAACATTTTTCCGTTTGGCGCTATAAGCACAAGAGTTGTATATTTTTGTCCAACCTAAAATGTATAAATTTTCATATAAATTTCTCGTTTGGCACCAACCACAAGCACAAAAGTATTGTTACATTTTTGTCCGATCAAGCCGATGGGCAAAGTCCCAGTTTGAAACAGGCCCTAAAACAGTTTGGCCGACGACCTTGGATAGATTTAACTTTACTCTCCTGAAACCTCACATTGCACTAGAACCAACAATTAAAATCTTTTGGAGACAAAAAATTAAAAAATGATGAAGAGATTTTCTTTTGGTTTGCTGTCTGTTTGTTCTGTGCCATTCCTTCAATGTTACCATAATGTTTTAATTAAACATTTTTCCTACAAGGCCACAAACGGCGTTTAGGTTGCAAGTGCACTCTGCGCTTTAAACTTTGTTTAGCACAATTGCTGTAGGGTTCGTGCATCTATTTTCTATCTGGCTGTGTAGCAAGGCTTTTGAATGATTGAAAAAATCCCTCCAAAAACCGGATACTCTTGCATTCAGCATTCTGGAATTTCCAGGTTCAATACAGTACTCAGGACAAATAGGAATGTTCACTGCAGCTGGTTTTCCCTTCGCATCACGTGGCAGCGAATGTCCTGAAATGCAAAAGGTTATAACTTTTTACCGTTATAGAAATGCAGGACAATGAAAGATTTTCTTCCTTTTTATATGTTGCATAATTGCGCCGCTATCTGCTGTCTTCGAAAAGTACGTATAGTTGCAAACTCAGCTATAACTTGGTTCGAATAGAATTAATTTCTTTTCGAGAAGTCCAATAATATTACTATCTGTTGATACTAACAGTTGCTATGGAACGTTACGATTTAAAAAAGATATTAAAGTTGTTACTATTGTACTTTTGGACTGCAGTTATCTAACTGTGTTTTTCAAGTTATTCTCATTTCTACATTTAAAACCTGCAATACTGGACCACTGTAATCAGCTCTCAGCGCCGAAGCCACGGGGGATGTGGGGTGCGACACCCCCAAGTTTCTTTAGACAAGGTTCAGTCGGCAGACTCTGCATTTTACTCGGCTGAGTGCCTTACAATATCGTTAACGAAAATATGAACTGGCATAATTTCTAAGAGAAGTTCAACTGTTGGGAATGAGAAATTTATTAAACACCTGGGGCCGGTTGTATAAAAACGTAGTTGAAGTTAACTATAGTTAAGTACGAATGTCAACCAACCTGAATCGCCTATTCAAGATTTAACCACCTTTTAACTACAAAATCGTAGTTAAAGCGTAGTTAAAAGGTTTATAAAGCGGCCCCTGGCAGATATTCGGAACGTCAAGAGTTAAGGCGTTATGCGACCCCATTTGGCACGAAACGGCCAAATGAGCTCTTGGTCCAGGCCAGCAAAGAAGCCACCATGCATAAATACAGTACAAGAATTACACTTGACTGAGTCTGTTTGTCGGTATTTAACAGCTGAACATCATATCGGTACATGTATGTAACACTTTATTTCAAGACGCTAGCCTCATTAACGTGAGTTGATTTTCATGAGGGGCATCAAACTAATAAGTAACTAATAACACATAATATAAAACATATTTACAGAAGCAAAAGAAAAAAGACTATGAACGAAAGCACATGAGGTGTGACCCAAATATTAGCAATAATACAGTTACAAATTAGCAAGTGCTTTGAAAGTATGAATAGATTGTGCCTCTATTGCTTTCCTGTGCTATCGCATTTCAATTCGTTCACCAGGTTAGGGGTAGCACAATAGTTCCGTTTCAGCTTCACTAGAAAATGGAGTATTTTGGCAGCATACCCATGAGGCGGCCTTCACGCAATACAATAACACCTAAGAAATAATCAGAGCGAGCGTAGCGGATCGAAAATCACAGCAAATACTTAATTTTAGGTTAATTAAAACAGCGAAAGCTTTACTAAGGAATTCAATTATGTAGCAGACTGAAAGAGGTAAAGAACAAGCTAAGAAGCACTATGCTTCAAGATCTCCTGGAATCTCTAATGTTAATATCGTGTGAAAGAAATATCTCAGAGAAGTCAGACTTGTGTGCATAATTAAAAATTGTGTTACTTTAAGAAAAAGACGTGTCCGATTTTCCACGAATAAGTAAATTTAGTCGCTAAAACACGGAGAAGTAGAAAATGATACACAGTGATATGTACAATATGCTGAGTGATGAAACACGGACAAGTAGAGTCATCAGTCATGTCTTTTCGCAGTTGGCGGTTACTACTTTAATTTCAACATGTATGTGTTATGTATAATGACTATGCATGTCCCTAATTCTTAGGTAAAATAATGTTTTTTTAATTGTTATCATTGAAAGGCCACTGAAGATAACATATCATATTTAATCTTAATTCTGTTGCTCCGTATCAGTGGTGCGTTAGTAGCGAAGAACATATAAGATTTTTTTAACGGTTTTAACCGGATGTAGTCGGTACACGATTCTGCATTAGTCGGTTTAATAAAGCATACACCCCCCAGATAAAGTTTCTCGGGACGGCCTTGTCAGCTCTTGACTAAATTTTCTTTCTTGATTGTACTGATGTCTAATTGTACCTTATTTTATTCATCGTATTTTTGTATACTTTCAGCACAAATTTGATACACAAATGCAGCGTTATAATTTAGTAAACGATTTCAATCCATTTTTAGCGGAGAATATGTTCAAATGCCAGGACTGTGGAAAATCGTTTCAGTCAAACTACCCGTTTGTACTTCACCAAAGAACACATACTGGAGAAAAACCTTTTGAGTGCAAGATTTGTGGCAAAACATTTGCTCGAAAGTATGCACTTACAACTCACCACAGAACACACAATGGCGAGAAACCCTACAGGTGTGACCTCTGCCCAAAAATGTTTGCTTATTCAGGAGATTTGAAATGTCATAAAAGAATGCACACTGGAGAAAAACCATTTGCATGCGCTACCTGTGGGAAAGCATTTTTTTCATCTAGTTCTTTATCAAGTCATAAAAAGACTCATTTAACTGAAAGATCTGAAAAATGCGAGACATGCGGTAAATGTTTCAAAAGTGCTGCTACCCTGAGACTGCACAAGAAATTGCATACTGGAGTGAAAGAACATCAGTGCCAGATGTGCGAAAAACAGTTTCATACTGCTTCACGATTGAGGGTTCATGAAATGGTCCATTCAAAGGAACGACCACACGGTTGTAGTTCTTGTGAAAAATCATTTACCACCAAAAGTAATTTGAGATCGCACGAGAGAACACACACTGGGGACAAACCTTATAAGTGTGATTTTTGCAACAAAAATTTTTCTCATCTGAGCAGTCTTCGAGTACATGAAAATATCCACTCTGAAGAAAATTCTCTTCAATCTTACAAATGTGATGAATGCGAAAAGGAATTTACATCAAAACATACTTTGGCGAAGCACAAGTTAACCCACTTGGAAACAAAACCATATACTTGTGATATTTGTTCAAAAGAGTTTTCAACAGCATATAAAGCAAAACTTCATAAAATGAAACATTTAGGAGATGAACCACATAAATGTGATGAGTGTGACAAAGCATATGTGTCAGCGTACAAACTAAAGTGCCATAAAAGATCACACAGTGGAGAAAAACCTTATGTGTGCGATGTTTGTCAGAAAGGATTTTGCTATTCAAGTGATTTGAAACGTCATAAAAGAATACATACTGGCGAACGCCCGTATCAGTGTACATTGTGTGAAAAAACCTTTCAAAGGTCCAAGGATGCTCTTGTCCACAAACGGAAACACTCTGGTGAAATGCCATTTTCCTGTGATATTTGTAACAAACGATTTTATTTGTCAAACTCCTTGAAGTGGCATAAAAACACCCATCTAGCTGAACGTCCTCACAAATGTGATTTTTGTGAAAAGTCGTTTTACACTGCACGTGATCTACAACGTCATAAAGCTACTCATTGTGGACTCAAACCTCATCATTGTGAGACTTGCAATAAGGATTTTACCACCGCAAGCCATTTGCGTGTTCATCAAAGGATACACACGGGAGACCGCCCATATAAATGCGATGAATGTGAAAAATCATTCACAGTATCGTGTGATTTAAAGTTTCACAAACGTATTCATACCGGTGAAAAACCTCATGAATGTGATATTTGCGGAAAAACTTTCACAAGACCAATGTCTTTGGTTAATCATAAAAGAACTCATACTGGAGAAAAACCTTACAAGTGCCGCATCTGCCAGAAAGCGTTCTGTACCTCGGGCAATTTAAAAATGCATGAACAAATTCACAAAAGAAAAAATTTCAAATGTGATAAATGCAAAAAATATTTTAGGTCTTCTGGTATATTGAAAAGGCATGAAGCAATTCATTCTAAAAAGAAATACACTTGTGAAGTCTGTGACAAAAGTTTTACTTCGATTGGGAAGTTGGAGCATCATAAGACTGAAGTTCACAGTATGAAGAAAACAAGACACGAGTGTGATACCTGCAACCAGTCATTTTCCTCCGTCAGACTGTTGGAACGTCATAACGAAACACATGATGATGCTTGCAGCCAGACTAGCACCATGTGCCCAAATGAAGTCTGCTATGTGTGTTCTCAATGTGGATTGAGTTTTAGTGAAAGTAATTTGCTTGACGAACACATTTTGAATACTCATTGACCTTTAGTAAAAGTAATTTGCTTGAAGAACACATTTCGAATTCTCATTTTCTTGTTGATGTTAGGAATAATCTTTAATCCTACAATACACTATTATCCTACATATTTACTTCTGTTTTCAAAGGGAGCCGTGTTGCTGTGCAAAATGTGTTTTGTGTGCCGATTTTTTTGAAAGGTGACGGGGATGCATATTGCAATTAAAGGTCGATGGAATCTAAAGCCTGGTTTTCACTTGGAATGCAAGCAGAAGAGAACAAACAAAGGAGGAGTTTTCCTGCAAGAAACAAAGCGGAAGAAATTTTCTTTCGATTTCGCTTTTGTTCTGTGTTGCCTTATTGCCCTCGCAAGCTCGCCGGTCGAGCATTTTGATTGGAACAAAAACTTGCAGCGAGCTTGCGAATTCTCCTAAAATGCAGCAGATTTTAATATGCACTGCAATTCCGCATTAAACAACTGGTCCTAGCTATACCTTTTGATGATTCAAGACCGTGTTTTTACATGTATATTGGATCGACATTGATTGCTATGAATTTAGACTAATGTCTATGAAGCGCAAATGTCGAGTTCGTGAGTTTTCCAGCTAGCTAAAGCAAGCCGCACACTAGGCGAAAGTTTCGTGCGAAAAGTGCGCGGCGAAAAAAATATCAAACATGTTTGATATTAGGCGCTGTTACCGCAGCGGCGAATGCGCTCGAAAATCAACAATGCACACCCGAAGAATTCTTCGCGGCGAAATTAGCGCTGCGCTATTTTCGTCTAGTGTGCGGCTGCCTTAAGTTGAACTTGATAATTTTGGATCGTGGGTTCAGGAAAAGATTTACTATATGCCGCATGTTAAAGTTATAAGTTATAGATACTACCTTGGATGCTACATTAATGAAACAATTGCTTCTGCGTTAATCCATGCATGTGTGACGTATTCGGCATGCAATTGTCAAGATTGTTTCCTAAATTTTGATCTCTGCGCCGTTACTCGTCCAAACAGCACTCTAATTTTTTGTTTTTAGAAAACGTAGAATACCGAATTGTTGGTCCAAATTTTCTGTTCCTCACTCAGGGACTAACTCAGGGACTAACTCAGGGACTACTGTTGCTACCGAATAAATTTACGTTCTTTCCCAAAAATTTGGACCAAGTTATTACCGCAGTCCATATTTGCTATGACTAGGTCCAATGACAGTGCTTCTGTGCTAATTTTGTGGTTAACCTAACGCCTTTTTTCATGTATTGTACTTGTGGGGAGAAGTAAAGTAAAATGGAGAATACATTCCGCAACATCACCAGCTATTACGTATGGATCTCTTCCTGCGGGCTTCCTGTATCTCAATGGCTGCAACGTACACAAATTTTGAAAAATTTTATTTAAAATGCTCCTATGGATGACAATGCATTACATGCACACGAATAGAAGGGTTTTAATATCCTAAGTACAACTTGATGGGGAAATTTTGTAGAGGTCACTAACTGTCAGAACTTTCCTGACGCCGGGAGCACATCAGAGCCGATGAATTGGCCGATAAGTTTGCACCAGGAGCTGGTTGTACGAAAGGTGGATAGCGCTATCAGTGAGCGCTATCGACTGGATAGTGGTTTTTTAAACTTTTGTAAAATTGGACCAAAAACGATAAAACATTCGTGTTGTCCAACGAAGTAAACATAGCGACCATTAATCTATGAATATCAATACCGTTTTAACAATCACTACCCAGTGGGTAACGCTATCCAACTTTCGCACAACCGATCCCAGGGCCACCAATATTGGGGGGGAGGGGTAAATGCTTGCACAGTTGTGCTGAGCGGGCTAGGGGACAAGATTGGACTCAAAAAGAGTTTTGGTTAGGTCGTTCTGTCACGGTGACGAGTTTTGATCACTGGTTCTGAGTTGGTTAGCATAAGGTTAGGGTTTGGGTCAGGATCAAAGGAGATTAGTAACACGACAACAGCACCAGAATTTCGCTCGAACCCTTGCAGACCTGTTTGCAGCATTATACGTGATGTAGCAGGTTTAATATATACTGTATGCATGTTTTTTTTGACAACGAAATTCTAACAAAGTCGGCTGCAGGTTTTTTGCGCCATCCAAGTTGTGGTCATATTTATATTTAGCAGATATCCCAACTGCTTTGCGGGCGTGTAGCTATACAGAGGAAGTGCATGGGAGCATTTTTGGCGAGCAACATTGTCGAGTTTTGTCGAATCTTGATCACTTTTGGTGCTGTATAAATTTCAAGTAGGTTGTTTTGTCGGATTTGAAAGTTTCAGGAGAGTCGTATCAAGAATGGCTGATGAAGAACGACCGCCAGCGCCTCCAATGAGATCGACATCGAATAAAGATGCTGGTTCACCGGCCTCATCCAAGCCTCTTCCAAGCACTCCCAGTGATGGCGAGAATACGAATTTAAAGAAGAAGAAGAAAGCTACCTTCGCTTTTTTCCCGAATAAAGGAGACGACGACAAGAAATGTGCGTTAATATAAAAAGATTTGTTGTGGTTTGATGTCTAGTTGATGACCATTGGTCGTTATTGGGGGATATGCTGTAAAAAGCAGCCTATGTCATCAAACTTTTTTCCTAGATAACAAGAAGAAACCAGAGATATCCTATCCTACACAGTTTGAACACACAATTCATGTCGGTTTCGATCCTGTTACAGGAGAATTCACTGTAAGTTGTAAATGTGATAACGTGTCTGGTGAGCTTGTCTGAGCAGTCGGGTGCTATATTTTAAATATTCTCGTCTGTTTTGCTGTTATCTTAGCAAAAGCTGTTCTTATTTACGGCGATACGTAGCGATACATGCTACTACATATCAGACAATTGAGTTCTCCTATATTTTCTAAATTGCTTTCAATATCTTATAAATTCCTGTCGTAGTTTCTAGTGCGAAATTCGATCTTGAAATTGTTGTTGAACGAGCTTTGCTTTTTTTATCATTGCTATTCCTGCCCTAGACTTGCATCAGTCCAGTCGAATGCTGCTTTTTTTCCAGTGAGCTTTGTCAATTCTTACAAAGCATGTCTGTGACTCTTATTTATCTCTATGGAACAGCAGTATTTCGTCAAGGATCACAAGTATTGTTTTGTCTTAAGATGTTGTTGAATGAACAACTTTGTTGATATTTAATTTCGCATTGGGACATTGGCAAAAAGTTACACGAGAATATAATACCACCCACTGTATTTTCTATAGTATCAAAGTCCAGTTGCTTCAAACATTTACTTGTTTAAAGTAGATACCTGACAGCCAGTGCAAAGGCTTGGAATACTGTTGTATTCAAGCTATATTTTGGTTACAAACTTGAAATCGGGTTGGATATTACATATCAATTATAGCACAACAATCATGTCGCAAGCAGTGAAATAGAACAATTAAAAATTGTTACCAAGAAGTCCGTTTGGAAATCAAGTTTAGATTTAATATATTCTGAAAAGCTTTGGCTGTGTTGAAAGCAAGAAAGCTCAGACTTTGTGTTTACAAATGATGTTATATGGCACTGCATTCTTTTGCAAGGAGCTGATTTGATCTTCATATTTCATGACCCTTTTATGGACAAAACTCATTAGCTTCCTTGTCTATTTTGGTAGTCAAATTGTGTGTCTGTATGACTACGAGCTAGCTGGCCTAGCTGTGTTGTTTAACCAAAAATCTGTTCGTTTTTGCTTTGTCATTAATTTGAAGAATTAAGTTTTTTCCTCGTTAATATTTAATCAGACACTTTAGAATGACTGCTTTGAGAATGATTTTTCTTTACGTCAATGCTTGTAGCTATTGTACATTGTGTGAAATTAGCGTTTGTTTTGTTTTTTGGGAAGTCTAATGCTGTTCTAGCAACTCAGATCTTGCTGAAAGCGCATCATCTCAAGTGGCAAATACACTGTTTTCTCTTTGGTTTTTATAAGAAGGGTTTTAGTACAAGTATATACACTCAGTGGTCATTGTTTTTAACAGAAACTTTAAAAAGTTTTAGAGAAAAAACAGTTTTGATGTCTGAATAATATATTGCTCGTCACCTTGATGCAGCCAAAGCTTATTAACATTATCAGTGTTATCATATTGCCCCCCTCCCTTTCCATTTCTTCCTGGATTTTAGCCTTTCACTAGGGCAGTTCTTGGTTTATCCTTTGCTGTACCACTGTTCCAGCATTGTGATACTGAGCATGTTTATTACTTCTTGAGCCGGCCAGGCTTGAAGCGATTTGTTTTTAAATGGATTTTGTCTTGTATTACACAAAGAGGAAAATGGACTTTGTTTATTCCTATTAACCCACTGTATATGCATATCGGTGCAGTGGGTTAAGACTCTTGCTGCTCAGCTGTTTCAATAAGCCATCTGCCTCTTTTCTTGTCAGCTTTTTGTGTAGCAAGATTTGAAATCATGTGACATTGTTATAATGGCTAATTATTTTATTAAAAAAAACACAACGTCCAATTGCCTGCTTTACCTCTATGTAGCTCTGCATTGATCTCTGATTTGAGTAACTCTTATTTCTCATTGTAAGTTGTTGCATCCATTATGTTTGTGCGTTTTTAGGGTATGCCAGAATCATGGACACACCTTTTGCAAACTTCAAATATTTCAAAAAAAGAACAGCAACAGAATCCCCAGGTATGCTCAAACAGCCTGAATGTCCTGCCACATAATTTGATTATAAGGTATTTAGATTTAGGGCAAATCTTGAGTGCAACTGATCTTACATGTTGAAGATGCTCTCAGCTGAAGTTTACAAAACTTTTTTTGCTTGTTAAAAATATCTAGCTTAATTATTACCGATAATTATAGTCTATCACAGATGTATTTAAGCATTTTGCAGTATAGCTGAACTGTAGTTTTGCTGAAGTTGTCAGGAATGTGAAAATTATTAGGGTATAATAGAGTATTGTGCACAAATGTACATGTACATGCAATGAATTGCATTTTATAATTGTTGCTGGTAATTTTGCAAATATATGCAATCAAGAAGACTGTTTTTATTTTTTCAGGCAATTTTAGATGTTTTAAAATTTTATGACAGTACCAATAAAGAAACAGAACCAGCTGCAAAGTTTATGCAGGTTTCCAAACCATATAGTAAGTTGTCATGAAATGATATTGTATTGTTCTCCTGTGTACTTTTCTAGCAGTTTGTTATTTTACTGCTGGGTAATAACCAATTCCCATTATTGCATATTCTAAGCACAGCTGCTATGATGCTTTTGGAACATGTAATGACAGAGCAAATGGAGTGCTCCCAAGGCATCATGGTAGTTGTATTCAGAAAACCTAAAAGGGGGAACTGACCATTTGACAAAATTTCACTTTCATCTTAATGTTTTGTCTTAAGTAAATAGCCTACTATCAGTGAATAAACAGAGTGTACTACACAGCTGAAAATTATGAGCCTGTGGTAAAACAGGATGTAGCAATGTTGTGCTGCACCTATTGTTTACAGTTGTCAACAATATTGAACAATATT
>JAODVQ020323636.1:0-12013 GCA_025400075.2 Phenganax stokvisi
TGTTGAACGATGTGATAGAGTGGATAACTGGCAAGTACACTTGGTCCAACAATTTTGCTAATACACTCGCCAGTCGACCTACTCGATCACATACACTAAAAGGAGAAAAATCACAGCAAAAATCGCCCGTGTAAACTAGCCTTTATATAGCTTTCTATTATGCAGTATTTGTATCTGTAGGAAGTAGAGTTGATTCCAGACGGTAGTAACATCGCAGTAACTATAGAAAATCGAATGAAATACCTTGATGCTCTAGCGCAATATAAACTACGTACTCGGGTGGCTCCTGAAATAGACGCTTTCGTTAAAGGTCAGTTTGCGTGGAACTTTTTCTGGAGTTCTTCATACTTGATTTTCTAAGTTATTCCGTGGAGATATCGCTTAGAAAGACTCTATTTCATTTCCAGGCCTTACTGAACTTGTTCCGGATAATCTTTTAACGATGTTCAGCGAACAAGAATTAGAGGTTAGTATGATTTACTGATAGTACACCTAACACATCTTTTTTTTGAAGCTTTTCATAACAATGTTCTTGTGTTGTTCCGTGTAGCTTCTCATATGTGGAACGAGTGATATCAATTTAAATGATCTGAAGAGCAATCACAATGTATTTGATAGACATTCTTCGTTTTCCAAGGTACGTGTAAAGGCCATTGCCATTTCACCCGTTTCGCCCGCGCGGGCGGAGCACACAGTTTGAAACATGCTCTGTTGTTGATTGTCCGCTCTTGATTTCGCGTACACGCGGAGAAAGTTGAATCACTTTTAACTTTCCTGGCGTGCACGCGAGACCAAGCGCCCACAGACAACGACAGAGCATGTTCAAAACTGTGCGTTCCGCCCGGGCGGGCAAAACGGCCGCAATGGAAAATGGCCTTAAAGACGAGTACTTTCAAGGCAAAAAGCAACACTGTATTGTTTATAGTTGTCACAATATTGAAAAACATTGTTTATTTTTAATCGGGTGTGACAATGCTGAGCAATGTTGTTAACAACTGTGAACAATTGGTGCAACCCGACATTGTTGCATCCTGTCCTTATCAACAGGGCAACAACATGATAATTTTTACGCGTGAAAGCTACGCTATATTACATTATTTTGGTCAAAAGAGTTTTTAAATCTTTCTGTTCGCACAAGTGGTAGTTCGCAGTCATGCGCTCTTTGCCTTACCGTTTTAGGTGATGTCTTGGTTTTGGAAATCGACCGCTTTGTTTAACCAAGAAGAGTTCGCTCGCTTGCTTCAATTTACCACAGGGAGCTCTCAACTTCCACCTGGTGGATTTTCCTGCCTAACTCCGAAATTTTCCTTTTCTTCATCGTCGCTAAGGAATGTTTTACCAAGAGCACATACTTGGTACGCGCTTTTGTTATTCGGTTTAAAGACATTTGGCTGGCCTCGTAACACCAACTCTCTTTCCAAGATTTTAAGGCTGGTTTGAAGACTTTACAAAAGTTTTTGACTCAGTTTTGCGTTTTTATTCCTGTCTATGCAAACAAATAGTGATTTGCGAATGGCAAAGACATAACCATAGTTGAAGAAATCACCCTATGAAATGATTTTTATTGTATCTTTGACATGCATTGACCAGTGCGACTCATTTTTATTTATGATCACAGAAACTACAAACATATAATCCGTTATTTAGCAATGTTGCTGCTTTTTTAATTTGTTTCAAAGTTCATTTTTCGTTGTGTAGTTTTAACCAGCTCGTTCTACCAGATTACTCATCGTACGAAGAATTTAATCGCTGTCTTCATTTGGCCATAACAGAAGGTTGTGAAGGATTTGCCTTTGAATAACTAATGCCAAAGAAATCAGGTTTTATAGAAAATTTTGTATTATAATTTATTACACATACTGTAGAATAACGTCATAATTAGAGCTATATTTTTAATATTGTACAAAAAAATCAATAGATTACGATTTATAGGAGATTCATGATTAGGTTATGTTTTCTGTCTTGGATGTGGCATATAGATCAAAGAAATTCAACTGAAAGTCATTTTTTTAAATGAAGCAGGGTTTTACTATCAAACAACACTACTGGACCACTTTCGTGAGAAATCAAATTTGAGAACCAGAATCGGTTACCATTATATAACTGTATATCTTGCTTGGGCTCTCCAGTTTTCGTGTAAGTGACCAAGTGATATTGTAACAACAAAGTGTAGCATAATACGAAAAGTTCATCTGACTTGGGATTAGGTACTACAGCTTGCACCGCGCGCCAGTTTATTTTAATCTCACTTTTCGTCGTTACAGAACTTTTGCTCTCATCATCAATATCATATACGAGATCATATACCGTAAGCTTGTTTCGAAAATTCAACCTTCTTTTTAAGCAAATCATTTTAGGATGGCACGTGATGATTGGAAGAATGTTTTTACTTGTCCCATTTAATTGCTCATTCACTTGGATTGTCCTAACTGTTCTTCCGTAGTTTCCGCAAATGTGTAGGACACGTCTGCTTACATCAATTATTATTACACGCTTGTTTCCGATGCAAAAAATCTTGGCAAGTAGTGCTTCTCTAGACGTCCTTGTGAGAAAACCCAGTTGCTCTTTGCTTAGCAAGTTTTCTTGCATATCAGCGACGTAAAGAAAATAACGAATTCTATCTGTGGTTTCATGTTGTCTGAGAATGTAGATTTCACCTTTGCATTCAGTATGGGAACGTGTGCCGGAGTGGGAAGCAACGTCGTCACTGGACTCGGGGTTGCAATTGGAGCAATCAACAGCTATATCTAATACTTTTCCTCTGTGTTCAATTTCATCGGCATTGAAACTATTTATTTTGTCGCCATTTGGTGATATTCTGATAACGTCTGTCATGCTCGCTCTTGCAAAGATTTCCCCTTGGCAGTTCAACGACGATGTATGGCATTCGATTTTCTGTTCTGTGGGTGTGAACAGAACTGACAAGTCAATGCTTGTTGGATGGTAATTGCCATTAATCGTAGGCCATTCCAACAATGCTATTGGTTCTTTCGTGTATTTCTTTATGAAGCGAAACATTACAACATTGATGAGTTTAATGGAGGCCGCTTCTTGGCTCTCTCGCAGGGTGAATCTTTCACTATACAACGATGTCGATGGCAAACAAGAGTGTAGATCCGAAACATGATCTTTGCACTTATTTGCGGCTTCAATAAGATTGTTTAGATTTCCAAGAATTTCACTAATTATTCGCACTTTGGTTGCTGTAATTTTGTTAACGTCGTTTTCTTCCTCGAATGCCATTGCTGACGTATGGTTCGACTGTTGGAAGTATTCCTCAGCACGCTTAAAACCGTCGCTGTTCTTTATTTCTAAAATATCCTTTTGCAATTGTTCGATCTCGTTTGGTGCATTGTTTGTTTCACTTTCATTTTCTGAGGCTATCGGTACCGTTTCGCTTGGAAATTGAATTTCTACTTCTTGAGTCAAGTTGCTGTTTGGCGAGTGGCTGTTGCTTGATGCGTTCGCTGTAAGGCTAGTTTCTCCTTGGGCATCCACTTTAGAAATACTTGCACTTAATAGAGGTTCAACCGCACTTACCGCACTTTTCAATTGATGAAGACTTGTCAAAAGATTGTTGCTGATGCCGTTTTTGCGAATCTGTTCAATGTAATGGTCTAACTGCTCCGATAGTTTGCAGTTACCACCATGATTACCATTACCCAAGAGCAAAGAAAATGTGTCATTCAAAAGATTGCGCAGCGCATTCGACGACATATCGAAAGTAGAATGATGCTTACCAAACACTTTGCCTAGTGCTGGGCGATGCCAAGTACTTGGTATTCGATACCAGCGATACTAGCGAGCACGGTATCGGTATCGATTACTGGCCTGGTACCGTTCGATACCAGCTTCTACCCGTCCCCTTTTTGAAGTAAACAAATAAAACAATGTAAAATATTTAATTTCATTAGTCCTTGATAATGTTTCTTTCGCTATCAGTGATATGCAGCGAAGTGCTAAAATAAGTAGAAGGATAGTTGAATGAAAAAACGGTAGATCAAAATGCACGGTTAATGGTGGGGAGAATTGAGTATTATAAAAAACTTTGGTTATAGAAACTCTAAATACTAACAATTTTGGTATCGAAACTAGCATCGAAATTGAATATGTTTAACAAATTTTGGCATCGAAACAGGTATCGGTATCGGCCGATACTAGTTATCGTGTAGTAGGTATCACTCAGCATTAACTTTGCCACAGCGACGTGGCTCAGTAAATATTACGTCAAAGAAATGCGTGTAAAATAACGTATACCTCAGTATCACCTAAGGTACAGCCTAGTGAAAGTGTCAATGTGTAAATAGGACTGGCTTAATGTTTGATACTCATTCGTGCAGTTTTTGTTTGGTAGAGGTTTTGCGCGAGAATATACACTTTGTGTTATTGATCTTTTTATGGAACATATTCATGAAAGGGTAATTCGACGTATCGACCAAATTGTTACCATATTCATTACCACAGCTTAAAGAGAGCACCCTAAAATAAGTAAAACTTCAATTATCTGTTGCAAAATGTTGTAAAACGTGGAATATTTAGCCGTTTAAAATTTGCATATTGCGTACATTTTTGTATTGCCTTAGGACAAAGTAACCACGTTTGAGCGGAAAAACTTTCACTCGCTGTGCAAAAACGTACTTAGTGTACAAACTTTGCTGGGCTTCATTCTCTACACATTACGACATTTTTCCACCAAACTTTTCAGTTTTACTTAGTTTAGAATGCTCTTTCAAGCTGTGAAAATGGATTTCGTTCTTCATGTCTAGATCAAAATTTGGTCGATAGCTAAAATCATCTATTACATATTGGAAAAGTTTCCACAAATCGCAAGACTTTGAGACAAGAAAACAACAGAAAACTGATTTGTAATTCTCATTTTTCATATATGGATATGCACAATCCTTGACTTTGTATAATCTACGTGTTGTTCTTATGTACATTTGACTAAAAGTTTAATCGAGTTTACATATTTAATTTAAACTTTAAACCAAGAGCAGTATTGCGTTCAAAATCACCCAACCACACTTGCTTATTAACGTCTGTAAACTGTCCTTGCCCAGTCATTTTGTTTTCCTTGAACGTTCCTTCAAAACACGAACCGTCCGGCCAAGTGTATTTACCGTAACCATGGAAACGGTTCATGTCAAAATCGCCCTCGTAAACAGCGCCTGAAGCGCAAGTCATTTTTCCTTTCCCGTGCATTTTATCATTCAGCCAATTGCCTTCGTACTTCAAGCCATCGTTGCCGATGTGCTCGCCTTTTCCCTGTCTCATGAGGCCACCTTCGGGCAATTGCACTACCTCGCCATTGTATTTGTCACCATTTGGAAATACATAAGCTCCTTTCGAAAAAACAGGGCTCGTTAATGTTCCTTCCTCTGCTTGTTCTGGCTTTTTATTCACAACAGGCATTCTTCCTTTCGCTATACTCGTTAAAAATCTGAATATTTTATGTTTATATTCTGCAAACGGTCTTCGGTAAGTAATTCTTATGTGAATTCTCGCCGCAAGAAAACCCGCTGTTTTATAAGGCCAGTGAGCGAAGGCGCAATGTAAAACGTGGGCGCAATTTTTCAGGGGGACAAGCTGGTTTGGTATGACGGTGACGTCAGGCTCAGAACGGAAGAAAACATGGCGATTTGAAAAGACGCTTTCAATGTTTTGACCTGGTTCTTACTTGAATTTGACTGTGATTGTAAAGGCGACTTCTTTGCAAGTCTTGCCCAAATGAAGTCTACAGCTAGAGGAGTACCTGATACCCATTACTGATGGGTTCACAGACCCTTGAGGTTGTCCGGCTTGGCCTTTGGGCCTCGCTAACAGGAGGCTGGTTCTACGATCCTCACCAAGGCCTGTTCACAAATACTGTTCATTTTTACTTGTGGATGTTTCTCGTTCTTCTCCCGTTTTCTCTGTATCTTGTAAGTGTATAGTTTGGGAAGTACAGTAGACTTGTCATAATTATGTGATGATCATGATTTTTTAGTATAATTCTGCTTTGTTCTAAACTACTAACATACTGCAGTGTTTGGATTTCGAATTATTCAGTGAACACAGCGTAGTACTATAAATTACGTCTTTAAATTCCTGTGTAGTATTTAAAGTGGCTGTACACATGGCGATGATCATTAATTTGCAACGCACAATGGAATTGATATAATGGCTTGTTCATGCAGTACTATAAAATATTGACTTTTTACAGTTTAAGTAGAATGCTTCAGTGTATGTCTTTGTTTTGGCTCATTTGCATTGAAGTTAGGCACATTAGCGACCTCAATGCTTGATATTGGCCAGATTGTTTGGAATTTTCTAGTACATTAAACTAAAGCCTGGCGAATCTTAACTCATTCATCTCAAACTGATGGTTTTACTCAAGTGTCAGGTGGAAACTAGTGCCAGTTAATTAAGACATAATGTGACCCACTGCATGATCCTACTTTCTTATATATACTCTGTGAAACACTACACTTTCTTACTTCTTTGGAGGCAACTCTTCAGCTAATATTATTTTATTTTTGTACCAGGGAACACCGTCCAGCTCCTCGGCATGGATTTGGCCTCTGTATTCCATCACCATTGGTATATTTTTCATCTTTATCAAAATACTCAACCACCGACTTCATGAGATGTTTGATGGAGAAGAAATTCCGCAGAAAAAGATGGAGGGTGAAGAAGGTGGTGAAGAGCCTACAGGTAGAAAAACATGATTTGTACAAAGGTAGGTCAGTCTAATGAAGTTATCACTTGGTTTTACTAACTTGCAGCTGATGTTGATTCAAATGAGCTCAACTTGCCAAGCACAAGTCAAGATGGCGAAAATACAGAAACATTTGAACTTCAGGTTATAACGTCCACTGCATCACAAACTGATGCCGAAGGAGCTTCTCATAGTGAGAGTAAAGAGCAGGGACAAGATACTACCACAGAAAGTGTTGAGGTTTTTCAGGTAGTACCTATGTAGAATATCCTTATTCTGGCAATAGTGGTGATATTATGTTTGTAATATTCAGAATGAAAATCATGAACAAGAGGTGTCTGGAGGGGATAAAACCGCAACTACAGCCACAGTTGGTAATGACTTTGAAAAGCATTAAATCCATGAGCTAGTAATATTTGTATGTACGGGTTTTTCTTTGCGTGTGTATTTCGTGTCAAATTGTTTTCTGATAGTCGAAAATAATATGACATAAGGTCGAGTAAGAAATTAATACAGGGGACCGGGGTACATTGCCATGCGATGATGAATTATAAATCACTCCACTTCTGTTATTATTTCAAAGTAATTAACTTTGCAGGTGAAACTGATGTTTCGGAACTTACTGACAATATGGTATGTATTGCAGTCAAATAATGTTCAACTCATTTGAAAACATTTTGACTTGTAACTTGTAGTCAGGAAACACAATAGACTTGGAGTGCTTATTATTCCTTTTAAGTTTCAAATCATTTTCAGAATGAAAACTTGGATGATGATGGCACTAGTACTCCAATAGCCAAGGAAATATCCACTGATGTCAAGATGACTGAACATACATCTGAAGATGTAGAACCAAGTTTGCCTGAACCACCTGTTATGCCAAGTGAGTGATAGTCTGGGATAACGTACATTTTGTTTGTTTTTTGCTTGCTTGGCTTAGTCGTCAAAATCTACTTTAATTATTAAGACTATAGAACTTCTTTTATCATCTGTTATTTGCCAGCAACAAGTTTACAGATCCTTATTTTAAGCAACAAATTCTTGTAACAGTACTAGTAGGCTGTTGCGGTATAATGATATACCGAAAATTATCGGTTTTTTATGAATATCGATTTTTCGATATTGAAATTTTTGATATATCAAAATATCGATATTTGTCGGTATTATCGGTTTCAAGATAATATCGCCATAACGCAAAAATAACACCACAATAATACGGCAAAAATAACACAATAAAAATATCACACTACATAATCTTGAACGCGGCTAGTGTATACAAATTTGCATTTTCAATTCCCTAACCGGACATAAGTAAAATAGTTCGAAATTTAAACTTGTAATCAAATAGCATTCTTCGTTCTTGAAGTTCTTTCAAAAAATACAATTTATAAACTCTATAAAATATCTCTCTTACCATATCGCGGCTGTTTATTGTCATTTTTAAAAACGACTTTGGCTTAAACTTTCGAAATATACAATCGCAGAAGAATATCGATATATCGATATTATCGGTATTTTTTTCCGATATTGGTTATCGTTATTTTTTGAATACTACAACAGCCTAAGTACTAGTACTCATAATGAAATCTAAATCTCTCTTTTATATTGTAGTCATACTCATGGTCAAATCTAGAGCTTTCTAATATGCTTTATTTTCATGTTAGGTATTACTGTGGCACAAAATCCGCTGGCTCTCATGTTGCATGATCTCAACAAACTTGAGCTCCCATTTCTATCATCTGAAACAAACCATGATCATAGATCTAAAACTAGCCTTCATGTGGATCAGGATATTAGAACAGACACAGTGGAACCTGTTCTGGGTGCAGGCTGTGCGGCACTCTATTCTGAAGTCGAGAGGTATGGTAATTTCAACTACCATGTTCTTGTAGGACGAATTTGGATGTTCACACTTGAATTGTCAGCAATCTTTTTTATTTATCTTTGAAAGGCCTTCAAATCCACGGCTAGATGAATCAACGAATATAACATCTAGCAATAGCTCGGGTCTTAAAGATATCACTCGTCCTGGGACACCGATGCCTGGGCGAGTTTCTCGCAAAAGTTCATCACCTGACCCCGAATCACATGCCATCGTGGATATCTTGCAGCATGCTTTGGGATCTGGTGATGACACTCATGATCATCTTAGTGATGCAGAAATGCCATCAGATGGTGCTGCCAGCTTGTCTCGTTCTAGGTTTGTGATTTCACTATGTATAACCCGCAAGTAGTCATTTAAGATATCTTTATTTGAACTTGTGCACAGTGAAAACATAGTCATTGAGAACATGACTTGGAAAATAGTCAAAGCCTCTGCTCCTTTTTTTTGGACTGGTTTGTGTGGTTTTATTGAAATTTTTCACTTGTGAAAGCAGAATGTGAGTTGTTTTCCCTTTTTCTAGATCCAATGATGACCCGAGTTCTCATCGGCGGCGGCGTTCACTGCCCAGGCGAACTCCCGGAATTCGTCGTCGACGTCCAGTGGAGACAAACGACATGGAAAGTTTCAGCCTGCTTATCAGTGAACCACCCACAGACCCAGGAATGACACAGCGCAGGGGGCATCATGTGGCTAAGTCACATGATGATACATCAGCAGGGGCTATTCATACATATTATGATGAACATGGTAAGCTTAGTCTTAAATTAACCAAAATATTCTAAATTGCCTATGTCAAGGTAAGGGATTTTTAATCTTTATAATCTCCAATTGAAGTAAAGAAGAATTGCAATGTACAATAGAGAAATTTAGATTTGACTTCCACTACTGGTACCTCTACTTTTTGCTCCCTAAGTTGATATTTAATTGGTCAATCAATTAGGTAAGACACATCTCATTGCTTAGTCTTGGCAAATGGTAGTCGTATGGGCAGTGGAAGTCAAATCTGAAAGTCTCTAATATCTTGTTTAGGAACTTTGTCTTTGTTGCTTTGAATCTATCAAAGTTTCCAGAAATGACATACAGATTAGAGTACTCGAACAAGAATACAAAAAAGCCACTTGCAATTTTACTTTTTATGTTATTTGTGGTAACTTCATGTGTTGATAAATTGTGCCATCGTGGTACATTCCCTGACCTTGATATCGGCATTTGAAGTCTGCTTTAATTACTCTTAGTTGCTTCTCATGGCTAGCTTTGCTATTACTAATGTTGTAATCCATTAAATTGCTCTTTCTGTAGGAAATGTTTGTCAGTATGTATTTCAAAGCTCTACAAATCCTGCAGATCGATATCTTGATCTCCATCACCTTGAAGTGCTTGATCGAGCATCAGGCCGTTTGATGAAAGACGAATGGTAGGCCTGGTACAAGAATTGCTATATATCTTTGGTCAAAGCAAAACAATTATCTTCCTGGATTTTAGGGAAAGCAGCAGCAGGTCCTCTACGAGTCCTGAATTGTTCCCGGACCTTCATGCTACTTTGGAGACGTCTTCTGATGTTTCTAACCCCAGTAGCAAAATCAACACAGAGAGGAGATCCCGGCGCTCTAGTAGACGCAAACCACCGAGCAGTATTTTCAAATTTCAGCTGTTGCCTGGAAAATTCATCAAAATTGCATTTGATCGCTTGGCTCTTCTTGCTCTCTTTGATAGGTGAGTCATCGTGTTGATTGATATATTGTTTGGCGACTTATGTTGCTTGTTTTGAAACTTGAGCTACATTGTAATCATATGGGTATCATAATCCATTATATTTATTATTACGGATTATGTAGGAACATGTTGAAACAACATTCCTCATACAAAAAAAACAAAAATTCCTTGGATCCTATAACGTTCTTTTGAAAGCCTACCCCCCTGAATTTCAAACTAAGCGTTTTTCAAAGATTTATAATTGGTTCCATCCTGCATTTTGAGGTTTGTTTACCGGGGGAGGGGCAGCCTGCTTAACATCATGGAAAAAATCAAAATGGCAGCCAGAAAAGGAGCGAGCCCTTGCAGCAATAGCTTAATGGGTGTGCTACAAGCTTTCAAAAGCTGTAAAGCCACACTTGAAATACGACATGATGACTTGCAGGAATACTGATTAAGCAAGCTGATTGATATATGAATATTAGTGCACTAAAGTAATGCAAGCACTGTTCCCAATGCAAAGCCTAAATTTTTGTTCAGACAAACCAAATACATCGCACATACTCACACAGATTAGGAGTAAACTTAATATGATAGGACTAAAAACTTTTGCCTGTAGCATGCATGATCCAAAGTCCAGTTTTGTTCCAAACCATCGAGAATTTCACTTTGGCTTTAACCCATCAATATAGTTGCCATAGCCAGTTTCAGATAGTGAGATTTTTTCTGCAAAACTTTTCCTCCCAATTGTGCATGTCTCCTTTCCATTGGAAGTAGTAATACATAGGGTTTGTTTTTGCAAGTTACCTAAATTTGTGCATGCATAATGAAGACAGTCATGGAGGATATAAATATGACTTGAACCTTTTAGTCTTGTCCATAGTGTGAATCTATTGACCATGTAGCACAAAAATATTGAATCTTAATGATAACTTAATTTCTTGACAGAAATAAATACGTCTACGAAACAATATTTGCAGTTGTTCTAGCAGTGGTCGTCTCTGTGTTAGGCTACTGGCTTCTCTTAGAAGATTTCTATTCTGACTTTTGGATTTTTGTGTTTTGCTTTGTCCTGGCTGGATGCCAGTTTTCCTTATTGAAGGTGATTCAGAAGTTACAGAACATTAAAATTGTGTTAATGTGATGTTGATAAAAATGTTTATAATTCTCTTTTAGAGTGTTCAGCCTGATGCATCTTCACCAACTCATGTGAGTTGTTCTGAAGTGTATTTTTCTGTTTTTGTTTCTCTGTCAGAAAATGTCTTACTCTTAATTTGTTCTTATTTCTGTTTTCCATTTGTTTTCCAGGGTTTCAATCATGTGGTACTCTTCAGCAGGTCTGTCTACTTCTGTGTACTTGCCAGCGGAGTGCTGCTTCTGGATAAAATCTCTGAGTACAATTTTGAGTGTGTGGCTGTGTATACTATCCCATTGTGTAGTCCAGGATCTGTTGCCTATGTGAAGAACATCATGCTAGGTAGGACTTGCTTTAAAGTGCACTTGTTGAGGTAAAGTTTTACATACTTGTTTTATTTGAACCATGTGAAACAAATGCTGTATATCCTTTATTTATGTTATTAGGTTTTATTTTGGCTTTTCCTGTCATATTCTTGTTTGGCTTGCTTCCACAAGTCAATACATTTCTCATGTATGTGTTAGAGCAACTGGAAATGCATGTGTTTGGTGGAAATGGTAAGTTTACATACTATATATATATGTGAATTGAACGCTGCATAAAA
>JAODVQ020323747.1:0-10741 GCA_025400075.2 Phenganax stokvisi
TTATGTAAAGGGCCGCTGTAATTGGCGAAAGCTGTAGCGTGTTCCCGGCCATTGTTGTATGTATGTATGTGTACGATTAAGTAAACATGAATTATGGCGAAGTTAAATAAATAAATAAATAAATAAATAAATTGAGATCATGAACCAAATATTTTATTATTTTTCAGCTTCTTTGGCATATTATTTCTCAGTATTTGGTGACATTGACGATATCAAGGTACACGTGACTCTTATGGGACGTTATTGCCATTCTTTTGAATCAATTAGGCTACCTAATGAGTTTTCTTATTTGCAATTAAATTTTTGTTCAACATGGCGAAAACTTTTGTTAATCTCAGGGGAGTAGGCACACTCTTCTACAATGCAACCATTTTGGAGATGATTTAAGATATCATCCAAAGCTTTTGACTCTCTACCGTTCATAGCTTATCAGAGACCACAATACAAATGAATCACGAGGATTTGCGTTCATTACTTATGAAAAAATAGAATCAGGTAGCAAATATTTCCATTTTTTCATTTTTGGTATTAGCAAGTTAAATATTTTCGTTTTTCTTTTTCAGCTGAAAAAGCCAAGAAATGGTGCTCTTTCAACTATCCCGTAAGGAGCAATTGACTCTCTTTGAAATTACATATGAGAAGAGTGCTTGGAGTCAGTTACTTACAAACTGCACTGCAACTCTAAGAAGAAAAGTTTACTTGTCAAACAGCTAGTCAGTGTTATTGAATTTTATTTAAAATTGCAATTCTTTTATTTACAGACACTTGATGATAACAGTCTAACTGTAGCCAGCGCAGAGAGGAAAACGCATAAAGTAATATTCAGCATATGTTTAAACTTTGCTCTGTAATTCCCCCAAAACTCTTCATTTATTTTATTATATCTGTTTGTGACAGATGAAATTGTCCAAGAATGAGCAATTGAAAAAACGTGACCCTTCGCAGACATTATTTTGGGAGTTTAAATGGGAAAACAACGACGATGCGCAGGTTGTCTTATGTTTTTAGCTTTTTAATAAGAATAACTTTAAAAAAACTTGATTGAAATTGTTTTTATTTGTAGGTTTATGGACCGTACGAATCAAGTTTGATGGGAGCGTGGAAAAACACGGTGTGTTTGGCCATTTAATAAGTAGTTTTGACAATGTATAATTTTAGCTAGACTAAGTTAGTTCAAAGATGTTTGTAGTTTTAAAACTTGTTTTCAACTGTTTTTCTAGGGCTATTTTGATCGTGGTTGCTGGGTAAGACAAGTTCAATGTCGTGCAGAAAAAACACAAGATGTAAAAACGAATGTTTCTGAAATAAACAATGAAACAGATGAAAGTTGTGCCCCTTGTAAAAAAGCAAAGTTATTATTGGATTATTCAGACTCTGAAGAGGAAATTGAAGATAGTTTAGAAAACTCTAAAGAGGGAATTGATAGTGGCAGTCTTTGCAAAAGAGAGATAATTTTACCAGCTGAAAAACAAAAGGATTTACCAAACAAAGAAGAGGAAGGGAAAACGCTCGATGAAGATTCGAGTGAGTATTCCAGCAGTGATGATGACATCGATAGTATTTCAACAGAATTTGTGGCGATATCGGAGATTGATTTTAATTTATATCCATGAAATGTGACCAAGATTCATGTATTAATTAGATATTCGTGATTTAAGCCCTTTGTCCTGGTCGACAGTGTCCTAGTTTTACCTTAGTACAGATGAGAGACTAACAGATGTCCGACTGCCCCAAAATTGCTTAAGTCAATTTTCCTGCGATTTCAATGGCGGCCATTAACTTAGCAAGTGCCCTACAGAAAAGCATTAACCCCCCTGATCAAATTATTTTGAAAAAGGCACCGGGGGGGACGGTCTCTGTTTAGGGCACTGGCTAGGTTAATGGCGGCCACTTACGCCAAAATCATAGGCTTGAAGACTTAGTCGGACATCTGTTTGTCTGTAATCTGTGACCTTAGCCCGTGTTTCCGAGTAATATCCTCATGTTTCATGCACGATTATTATTTTCTATGAATCCGACCCATATCCCACTCACACACTCTAATGATTTCGAAGTGCGGTTACTAATTCATGCGAAAACATGGAAAGATAACCTGTTTCTTTGTCGTGTTATAGTTTGCAACACGTGACAGTCCCCTTGACGTGCACGTGTTCATTTAATGTTACTGTACTAGAAGTTTCAAAATCCTTTGAAGCTCGATCGCCGATTTTACCCAGCTTACATTGCGTCTGTTGCCGTAACTCTTGCGCAAGACTCTCAAATGTTAAGTTCACATTATCTGCCTCCTTCGCAGACGCCTCTACAAATATCATGTCTTCGAATTCGGCGAGAGCCTTTCCTGACGCACACGGCACTTCTCGACTGCATAAGTCATTTTTATTTCCGACTAAGACCTTAATTATGTCCTTTTTTCTGGCGTGTTTCTTGACGTCTGCCAGCCACTGCGGAATTGACGCAAAGCTCTGTTTATTGCTGAGATCGTAGACTAAAACAACTGCATCTGCTTGCCCATAGTAACTTCTTGTCAGCGATCTGAACGATTCCATTCCAGCGGTATCCCAACATTGTAGCTTGACTTTTTCTCCGTCAATCTCTAAACTCTTTACACAAAAGTCAACCCCGATCGTAGAACCGATGGTTTCCGAGAAGTATCCTTTCGTAAACCGACGTATTAACGAAGTCTTTCCGACACCAGAATTCCCAACTAAGAGTATTTTGAATATGTAATCATAATTCATGATGTGAGACGTAGGATAATACTTCGACATATATCAGGCAGAGTTTTTTTGCGATATCTGTGAAGTGGCCTTCGGTTTTTATAAAAGTTTAAACACGTTTAATTTCTTTACCAATACTGATCTTGCAGGCCATTCCAAGAAAAGAAAAACTATTCCTGATACCAAGCTTTAACCCAACTTTGAAATTAACTGCCTTTACAAATATTATAAAACTATCCTCGCTCGTTATCTGGAATTAAAACCAAATCTACTGGTTCGCGTTCTTGCAACCGACTCTTCAACGATATTATATAGTATTGTGTTCGATTTCCTGTTTTCTGTTTTGAATGCGTTCAACGTGCGCCCATTTTTCAAGTTCACATGTGAAACTTATGTTTGTCGTTTTCGCTTTCAATATGCAGTTTTTGGGAAAGTTATTTAGTGTACTGTGCTCTTTAGTACAAGACTGCCTTGTTTTGCTGACCCAAAATAGCCTTAAGGAAGGACTTTGATCCTGACGTATTTTAGTATCAAGACATTTTAAAAAGGTTTCTCTATATTTTTTCCACTTTACTAAATCCACTTTCTATATTACGCCTCTCTTTGCTTTTGAAAGACTTATAGCAGCTTGCACGATTTAACTTTCAGCTTTTCTGTTTTGAAGCCACTATTTCTGCTGTCTACGTACCCACGGATCACTCTGCATGGCAATGGGCTGAAATGATACCTTTGACTTTGAGACTTGATCTTTGTGCTCTAATTTTGGTGTGACAGTTTCCCGTGATGAATTTGCCTGAGTCCTTGATCTGACTCTTTGACAGGATGTAATGAACATCAAAATATTATCTCCAACGCACAAATTCTACGCAACAATTATTTCTTCTTTTCAACGCAACACGTTAAAATGAATCCGCTTAGCTTTGTCATACAACGTGATGTCTTGAAGGTCAATGAACTAAGATTTGTTGTTTTAAATTCATGCCAATGTGTTTGCTAGGCTATAGAACGTTAAATAATGCCGAGAAAAAACAAGATTTAAATAAAATATTAATGGTCGTACATATAGGCCACCGTTTTTGCTTTACGTTTGCATGAAAACACGAAAACGCGTTTTTTGGTTGACCACTAATTAAAACAAGAGGTAATTACACTGCTAGTGCACAGCCATGTTATTATGAAGCAGAATTTGTGTCATAGAGTACAATACATCCCTGAAGATTGAGGAAGGCTACACACTTGAACACGTGTCCAAAACAGCAGCTTTTATGCGATAAGATATATTTCGATAGTATAAAAGAGCTTATTCCTAAGACTACTTGTAGCAAAAGTGTAAGCTATGTGAAGCCATTGCTCATGCGTATGCTTTAGCCAATCAATATCAAAAGGCGCCAAAATCTGTGTGTCAAGTCATTACCGCGCATGACTACACGTAACACGTAGTTAAGACTCTCACATGCACTGCGAGGATATTGTTAATATAGATGCAAGTTGAAACCGTATCGTAGGTGGCACTGCTCAGTGGCATTTTCGTAGCCGTTGAGGTTTATCCGAGGTGCTATTATTTCTGATTGAAAACCAGTCGAAAACTTATACAAACAACGCCAGATGGCCTGAAATATGGCCGGCTGTACAATTATTCTTGGTCCTTTGTTGGACCGCCTTTAGAATCAATAAAATTAACGCGGCTCGAACTAACGAATCCAAATTATTAATTATTATTTTCCTCTAGTGAAACACAGTTCATATATATTCATATATATTACGTGATATGAAATTGTCGTAGCAGTTCGTTTCTGTACAAGTTCGACAAACTAACATTCTTGTTATTTTTTGTCCTCTCCAGTTGTTTTTATAGTGTATATCTAATGAGTTTCTCTGTTTCTATATATTATACTTCGTTACATATACACGATTTCCTTGTACGGTTGTAATTTCGAAAACGTTTGAGAGCTTCAGGCGTCCTGGTAAATGAGGCGATTGATTTCAAATGTTTGCTTGACTTGTTGAAGTAATAAAGTTCCCGTAATCGCTCACGAGTTTGCATGGACGCTTTTTGTCTGCGCTTGTGCACAGCGTAAGTTTTGAACAATGTAGTGCCCATCCTCTTGCACCTGGCGCATCTTTCTTACATTTGGGCTGGCGAGTCTAATAATTTCTCATAAAGCCAAGTCTAATTAACCAACTGCTCCTGCGGATAATTTCTGTCTAATCACCTCTCCTTGTCAATGGTCACAACATCTAAACTGGAACACTCACTCATTGCCAACTGACGATATTCCATTGTCGGATTACGATACTTACGTCGCAGAGATGTCAATTTCGGAAACAACCGGTCCATCGTCGGATCTTTCCGAGTTAGGATAGTACGCTGACCTAACTACTCGCAGTTTATTCTCATTTACAGCGCGTACGAGCTATCTCGTCGATGTTCGACTATCTCGTATTGAACCACTGCTGTCAAGCGCAGTCCAGCCGAAACTTCGTTGCGTATAGACTGCGGGATCTTCTTGAAAGATTAAGAATCCTTCACTAGCTTTGTTCAGCTTTGTTTCCAGGTCCTGGCTCGGATTAGTGACGTCATCATGCAACGTTGAACTTCGATTACTTGCGGTACCGGTTTCGCTCCGATCAATTCCGGAGTCATTGATGGAAGGGGGCCGCCCTGATTTCTCTCTGTTTGCCTCTCCAACTGAATCTTTTGCGTGTTGCCCAAGTTCCATCAAGTCCAAGCTGGGAATTGAACCAGCCACAGCTTGACAACAGCGTAAACACGTGCAGGACTGGGTATAGCTAAGTTTTACACTGATAATGACGATGAGACCGATAAACAGGAAGAATGCTATAAATAAAATTAAATACACGAGAAGTTGATTTTTGTTGAAGCCTTCGGCTATTATGGAGTTTTCAATGATGATAATTTTCGTGTTCAACTCTTGGATGGGAGTTTGTTCCGTGGAAGGATTTTTTTCCGTGGGTAGGGCCAGCTGCACAGAATGAGTGGGTAATAGTGAGAACATTGCTGGTCGTAGAATGCTATCGGTGTTGGATGGCTTGGTTTGAATATCTGAGACTTCATCACTTGTTGACCTGAGCATCTTTAGATTAGCAATGGATAGCTCGTTCGTGTTTAGCGTTGCAGTTTGTTTCGGTTTGAATGTTTTTGCTGTTTGTGTAGGGCTAGCTGCCTTGGACTTTGAGATAAAATTTGGCGTTGATATTCTTCGTAATATGTTTCTTCTGGTGAAGGATGGAAGAATTATTGCCGTCTTTTGTTCTGTGGTTGGTAGGATTCCAGGAAAATCTCGCATAATGCTTGTTGGTAAAAAAACTCTTACGGCTATTTGACTTGCTTGAATACTTCCTGTAGTAATGTTTTCGATCGCTGTAATGCCAAATGGTAACTTAGAGCTTTCTAGCACTTTCTCTGGTAATGCGCTTGTTGGTTTAGGGTAATTTGGCTGCTCATATGTAGTTGATAGTGATTTATTGTATACTGGCTTTGACATATTCTCACAATATACACCAGAGTATGCAGTGTTGGTACAATCACACTGAGCTTCGTCACCATACTGCTTGCAAACACCATTATGCAAACAAGGATTTTTGAAACAAAGATCTTTTAAGTAACAATGATCCAGCTCAATATCGTTTGATATACTACTCGTGATGTCAATATATTCACCGTTTAAGTGTATCTCTTTCACACATCCATGCATAGAGGGCCTCGCTTTAAGCCCACTGCCAATTTTTAACACAGAATTTTGAAAGGATTCTTTTGCATTTGGAGTGCGAAGAAAATGTCTTGAAGTGTCATTATTAAATTGAATTGAAACGCCATTTAACGTCAAATTTAACTGCACTGTATGCCAGAATCCATTCGAAACGGTTAAATATTTATGGTGGATAATAGAATTGTTTATTAAATTTTGAATCTCAAAACTAACTTTCAGTTTTCCTTGTTCAAGCTCAAGAAACAACTGCTCCGTTGAGTTCGATCCAAAGTAGACTAACACACCAGAGTGATCGAAAGTACGGAATCTAAATCTTAGTTCAAAATCTTGGGTTATCATGCTATTCAATTCAATGTATGATGTAGATTTACTCAACGTAACTGGCGCGTAATATTCTGCGTCTTCGCCACATTTTGGACGCAGGGTGCCCCAGACTTTGATGTCTTTTGAATTCTCTTTCGTAGCTTTGAAAAGATTTATTTTATTAAAGGAGACATTTTCCATACAGCCTTCAAAAGTGGCAGCAGTACGGGACATGTGTGGTCTTGAGGTACTATTTGGTTCACCTATGGTATATGATGGTAATCCCCCTATACTGATTTCCTGGTCAATAGTCTGGTATTTTTGCGATGATTCAGCAGTCAAATATTTTCTTGTAATATCAAGTTTAATAACCACGTGATTTCGAATTCGTTCAATGTCAATCTGATGCCATTGGTTGTCTCCAAGATCATCTCCAACGATGACGTCGTGGGTACCAGGCCTCGCACCACCTCGGCCGAAGGCCGACGCAAATCTGAAGTAGAAAAGACAGAAGTGTTAAGCTTGCGCAGCTGACTTTACTTAAGCTGTGGTACAACTTAATTCGTTTGAACAATGTCCGTGTTTATTGGCCATTATTCAACCAAGATCATTTTATATTCTATCCTTCCGTCAGCCATCTGACGATATTTACCCGAAAAAAAAACACAAGCTTTATTGTATTAAGCATCACGCGTTCATCTTGCGCCTTTAATAAATATGAAATTAATTTCGGGATTATTTTTCAGTTGAAAAAGAGCGAACACTGTTGTAAATAACGCCAGATTTGTTTTCTAAATCATTATTAGGCCTGCCAATGTGGGGAAACGAACTCTCGTCTCAAAGAAATAAACAAGCGCTGACTTAGTTGTCGAACATAGAGTGTCTTTTGCTAAAGATTCCGAAACAGGCGCTTCTTATCTATAACGGATACTATTTTATAACCAAACTGAACAGTTTTAAACTTTTTATGGCGTTGCCACTTTTCATGCAAAAGGGTCAAGACTAAGACTCGCTCGCCAAAGCCACCAGTGATGTCACAGCATGTGACGCAATAGTAAGTGGTAAGAGGTGCCTGGTCAAAAAGTAGACAATTGCTTTTTAATTTCCAACTAACCTGACTTGGCATCATTCAGCTATCTGCTCTACTTAACATTTGTTTGTATGTCTATATTTACTTTTACAGCGGATTTTCTTTTTGAAGAAAGAATGAATAATGCAAATCCTTAGATGACCCTAAAACTGTGTTTAGCTTCGTTCATCCGCACGCAGTCATAACGAAGACAGCACTCTAACATTTGATATGCCGTGCACCGCACAGCAGTTACTCTAAAACGGATACCCCCCGTCCTTTCTTTAGCAAAATGGGTGGCTTATCTGGAATGATAAATATTGGCTCTGAATGTTATCTTCATTTTTTATCTTGATGCAATATATATGACAACAATCTAATTTTCCTCCCATTGGGGAAGATTTGAAATCCACAGTTTGCTGCGCATGTAAAAAGAATGTTTCAAGGCTTTAACAAAAACCACAGGTTATCTCCAGGTATTTTAGTTTTCTCCTATAGGAACACTGTATCAGTAAGAGATGACTACTTATATTCTAGGCATTACAACTAGTAGAATTATCCAATGAGTTTCATATTTTGTCTAAACGAAAGTAGTTTGATTACTTATAAAACGGTGTTTCACCACAAAGCGCTTGAGACTTATAGTTAGTAGAAATGCATAATTTTTCTGGCGAGATTTTTTCTCCAGCTTACAGCACATTTACGCAATTGCGTGAAAAATCTTTTCCAAATCCCTTATCATGACCGCACAAAAAAGCGTCGAAACCTTTATTAAAATCTTGCTCGAAACCACAAAAGTCATTAGGAAAATGCGGCTAGAATGGCCTTGAAACCAAAATGCTATTCCCAAATATAATCTTGCTACTTCAACACCAAATGCACGATTTACTATTTCATAATAATTTCATTTTTATACCGTCCAACTTAAACGTTTTTAGTTTGCACTTTTTCGTCTTGAAAGAAAACCTAATAGAGACAAAAGCTATTGTACTTAGCTTAAGTATTTGAGCATCTGGGCAGGAAAAACTAAATATTAAGATCAAAGGAAGGGCTAAAAGGATTCGTTTGTACGACGCCATTCACCCTTTACCTTAATTTTCCTCGGACAATTTCCATCGTTGTAAAATCACCGTTATTGCCCCGAGCATGAAGCAAAATCCCCTCAGGCTTTGCCGTTCGGAAAAGCAAGTGAATTGTTGAGTGCATTCTTGAAAAACCTTTTGTAGATGCATTATAAATGATCAATGTTTCTCCATTAAACTCGTAGTCGATAGCACCAACTAGCCAAGATGTTATAAAATGAAGTAATATTGTAAGAAGCCATGCCATCGTTCAACGCTATGCTCTCTTGGCTCAGCTGCAAGATAGCTCCCTAACCCGTATAACCATTTTTATCTCTGCTTCTTTAATTTGCATTTGTATTGCTTGTCATATTTGATTGTCATCTGTGTTGATCTCTCTTCAAACAGCTAGCTGTGGCCTAGGAAAATCAAAGAACGCAATTTATTTACTCAGAGCAAAGATATTTCCAATTTTATTAATTTAAATAGCCTAAAAATGTATCATTTAAGATCATTTAAATAGAATGAATCAAACGTATTCATGTGTTCACTTTCTTGATGCCAATATTGGCAACTTCATTCGAAACTCTCCAAGAAAGTGGAGAAAAAGATGGCAAAAGTCCACACGTTATTTTAAAACCGTTTTAAAATGTTTTTGAGTTTTTCCCTGCAATAATGTCAGCCGCACCTTAGCATAAGTTTTTGCACATCAATACAAAGTATTAACACGAATTTTTTTCTGTCATTCTTACCATGCAGAGCTCGGAATAAAACAGACTTCAATAGCTGAGGTAGTTTATTGTTTGCAGCATATAGTGTTATGCAATTAGCTATCACTATGCATGCTCTATAGACCCAAAACGTAGTGGTTAGGGAATCAACGTGGTCGTTATGTATAATTGATGTTCGACAACTTGCGACGAAAATTGTAGCAACGCGGTATGACTCTAGCTGGATCTCTAGGAGGAATAGTTTAGAACTGATAGACCTATCCAGTATCAAAATAGTTGGTTTAGTTTGGGTTTCCTCTTGTACTAAAACTGGATCAATAAGAGATTACTACTATTGGTTCCCTAGGAAGAACAGTTTAGAGTATAGATACAGTTAGTTTAGTTTAGGTTTCCTCTTGTGGTAATCGTGGCTCAATAAGAGATGTCTCTTACTGGATCGCTAGGAAGAACAGTTTAGAGCTAATGAATGCCAAGAAAACTGGCATAATAAATTGACGCGTAGTGCAGCTGCCTTTCCAACATCGTATACACCCATTAATCAAATATTTATCTGTAACACAGCATTAACTCTGTGTATTAGAGTACACTGAAAGAACTAATTATTCATACGACGAATATCGACATTCCAATTAAGTAAGAATTATTCAGAAGAAAAAAGTAAGCAAGAAAATAAACAAACGAACAGCAATTGTTCAAGATAATGAGTCAATCAATGGTTAAGATTCATTACTTGGTCGCCAGATTCTTTGCTTGACATTTCTACAACATGTATTGAAATGCACGTTAACGTAAGTGATTCATATATAGCAATTATGAGAAAATCAAGCAGTCTTTTATACAAATAAAATTATGACAGTTCTTCATAACTGTGGCTTGTCCCGTTTCATGATTGTCTTTGAACAATGAATAAAACACTAAAAAATCAATGTTAAATTTGCTTGACAAAGCAAGCGTCGTCCAACTAATGACGAGTCTCTGATTGTGTGGAAATAAATAATTCTCTGAAATTTTTATAGAAAAGAGAAAACAAAGCGTCTGGAGACTTGATCTTTTTGAAGTGTTTCACATATGCTTTGTTGTCTTTCTCAAAATTACTGTTAGTTTATTCTTACAGACTTACACCTGCATG